>CM064490.1:13112725-13412725 GCA_032716605.1 Paralithodes platypus
CTAGAGTTAAATATTCTATATTGTATTAATTTCGAACTATATTAATCAACCCTTTCAACTACCACAGATCCTTCCTAAGCTACATAAAATCATCAACATATAACTAGAATTAAATATAACAGATGTCGCTGGTACTCAAAGGGTTAAGAGACAGACAATGCTAAGGTATATCCTAGCCTAACATCTTCAGAAGTGGGCATTAAGGGGGGATGGGCCGGGTTTTTTATGGCCCCCTTTTCCCTCGTGTTTATCCCCATTATTTTTTAGATATTAAGAAGTTAGTTGTGTTAGCCTATTAGTTTGGAGATTTTAAGACCTTTCACCCTACTTCTTTGTCAATATTAAGACTTTTGGTGTTATGTAGATGATCATTTGTTCCTGGCTAGTGATAGCGAGCCTGAAATTTAGGAGACACCGACCTTCGGCCGGGACATTTTTCTATCGAAAAATGTACAAATATGTCTTGAAAGGGGATCCTGGGGTTGTTTTTGTTTACTAAAGGTCTAGGGAAGAAACTAGAAACGTAATACATTAATTAATAAAATCGTCCATAAAGTGAACCACCATCAGAGGTACAAATATTATAATTGGTGTAGCCTTATAAAAGCTCACAACTGTACCTAGATATTTATTTATTTATTTATTTATTTATTTATTTATTTATTTTGTTTTACCCCTTGAGAATCATGAGGCGTTTAGACAGTGTATTCTGGCAATTAGTAGATGATTTCATTCAGATTAGGAAAAGTATATGGAAGTCAGAGGGTTAATTGAGCCAGTCTTTACCCTTTTCCTTCCCATAGATCCTTGTTAAGCTGTATTAAATCGTCTAATGGTAGCCAGAATAAATGTTATGTATATGGAAGTCAGAGGGTTAATTGAGCCAGACTTTAGCCCTTTGAAATGTCCATAGATCCTTCCTAAGCTGTATTAAATCGTCTAATGGTAGCCAGAATAAAATAATGTTTGAAGTTGAAGCTGTGATACTCGTACCTGTCCCATTAAGGGGGTTCACCTACATTTTTGTTCTCCTTTTCTCTCTTTCTCTAGGCCCTTTTTAAACTGAATAAAATCGTGTAACAGTAGCCAGAATAGAATTAAAAGGACGTCGCGGTACAGAAAGGGTTAAGGGGGCCAACCTCGTTTATTTATTTGTTTTCTCTCTCTCCCTATTTCTCTCTGGCTTGTATCCATTCGGCCCCATTTAGCCTACTGTTTTCAGACGTTTATCCTCATCCAGGTATCGATATCTTCCTGGCGAGCGACAGCGAGGCTACATTGTATAGAGAATTCCGGCTTCGCCGGAGAGATTTTTCTATCGAAAAATGTACAAATTTAGCTTGCTGTCAAAAACATATAACTATCTCACTTAACCCTTTTTACTACGACAGATCCTTCGTCAACTGCACAACATCGTCTAGATATTGCTGGAATAAAATTGAAACTACGTCGCCGGTACAGAAGGAGTTAACCCTTTCTGTACCGGCGACGTCTTTTCAATTGTATTCTAGCTATATTTAGACAGGTTCTGGCAGTTTAGCAAGGGTCTGTGGTGGTATAAAGGGTTAAGTGGTATAGTTCGAAACCTGTTTAGGGGATAGTGGTTATTTTGGGGGGTCTATTTATTTATATACCGGTATTCACTTATTTTTTTCGCTAGACATTCATCAAGCCTAAACAAAAAACAAAACATTCACTTCAAGATAAATTTGTACATTTTTCGAGAGAAAAATGTCCCTGCCGAAGTCCGGTTTCTTTTAAAATTACAGGCTCGCTTTCGCTCGCCAGGAAATATTCGACACCTAAATGACACGAAAAGTCATATTGACAAAGAAATGGGAAGAAAGGTCTTAAAATTGCCTAACTAATGGGCTGAACGCCTTAAAATCTCAAAACTAATGGGCTAAGCACGAGGGAAAGGGGTGACCAGAAAAACGACCCATCTGCCCTTAATTGCTGGAGGCCCTATTTAAACTGAATAACATCGTGTAATAGTAGCCAGAATATAGTTAAATGGACGTCACCGGTACAGAAGGGGTTAAGGGGGCCCACCTCTTTTGTTTTATTTTGTTCTCTCTCCCTTTCTCTCTCTCTCTCTGGGTTGTATCCATTCGGCCCCATTCAACCTACTGTTTTAAGACGTTTATCCCCTTTCAGGTGTCTATTTTTTTCCTGCGAGCCAGCATATTTATATAAATGTTTTTGATAACAGGCTAAATTTGTAAATTTGTCGATAGATAAATGTGTCCGGCGAAGCCGGATTTCTCCATACATTGCTGGCTCGCTATCGCTCGCCAGGAAGAAATATACACCTGGATGAGGATAAACATCTTAACACAGTAGGCTAAATGGGGCCGAATGGATACGAGGCAGAGAAAGAGAAAAAAGGAAAGAAAAGGACAGAAAAAAGCAGGTGACCCCCCTTAACCTCTTCAGCACCATGACGTATTTGTACTTTTGATTCTGGCTAAAACTAGATGATTGTATTCAGTTTAAGAAGGACCTATGTTACTAAGAGGGTTTATTGAGATCATATATACCCATCTGAGTCGTCTTTTGCATTTGATTTCAGATACATTTAGACGATTTGATGTAGCTTAGGAAGGATATAGGGTAGCTAAAAGGATTAATTGAGATACTGTCCCCTCTTAATTGGTAGACATCCTTCCTATGCTGAATAAAATCGGCCAATACTAGCCAAAATAAAGTGAAAATGATGTCGCCGGTACAGAAGGGGTTAACCAATAACCCTTTTGACGAGCATATGACGCGTATTGAAAGGCTATTCTGGCTACCATTAGACGATTTAATACAGCTTAGGAAGGAACTATGAGAATCAAAAGGGTTACTAAAGACTGGCTCAATTTACCCTCTGACTTCCATATACATATAGTTTATTCTGGCTACCATTAGACGATTTAATACAGCTTAGGAAGGATCTATTGGAATTATAAAAGGGTAAAGACTGGCTCAATTTACCCTCTGACTTCCATATACTCTTCCTAATCTGAATGAAATAGTCTACTAACAGCCAGAATGCACAGTGTACACGCCTCATGATTCACAAAGGGTTAAACAAAATATTTACCAAAAAAATAAAACAATAATTTGTTTTATATCTAGGTACAGTTGTGAGCTTTTATAAGGTTACACTTTAAGGTCGATATATTTAAATGTATTCATTATTTCTCTAGTTACCTTCTTAGACCTCCATGAAACTTTAAAACAAAAATCTAATCATAATAGTCTAATAATAGCCAGAAAAAAAAATACTAATCTGATCTAGCTTGCAAATGGTAAATGAGTAATCTGATCTTGCTTGCAAATGGTAAATGAGTAATCTCATCTTGCTTGCAAATGGTAAATGAGTAATCTGATCTTTCCAGCATAATTATGGCAAAAGGAACCAAATCACTAAATAATAAAACAAATTATCATAATATGACGTCGGACCAACTAATTAATAATACGTATCATATAATTATAATGATGACGTCGGACCAGACTGTGTTAACATCCAACTATTTGACAACCAGCCTACCTCTATTTCTATCTTGTATTTATGTACCTTATGTTGAAAATTTGGTCCTAACGCTAGAGAGGTTGTCCGGAGCGCATTTAATAACTAAAATCATTATATATTTAATTTGACTGAATTACTGCAATGATTACTTAAATTACTTGCAGAAAATTTACCTTCGGCCGGATTGAACAAGAACAATACATATGCAATATAGCTTAAGGGGGGTCACAGGCTCGTTTTATCTCTCTCTCCTTTTCTCTTTCCCTAGCTTGTATCCATTCGGCCCCATTCGGCCCCATTCAGCCAACTGTTTTATGACGTTTATCCACATCCAGGTGTCGATTTCTTCCTGGCGAGCGATAGCGAGCCAGCATCGTATGGAGAAAACCGGCTTCGCCAGAGACTGGTCTATCGAAAAATTTACAAATTTAGCTTGCTCTTAAAACAAAATTACAGTATATATATGCTGGCTCACTACCGCTCGCCAGGAAAATATTGACACCTGGATGGGGGTAAACGTCTTAACACAGCAAGCTGAATGGGGCCGAATAGATACAATCCAAAGAGAGGAGAGAGGAGAGAAAGAGAAAACAAACGAGGTGGGCTCCCTTAATGAGAGTCTGGGTGGGTAAATCTTAGTTTGAAAGAAGTCTGGGAAGCCATATATTTTATCCTAGGGGGTCAAACTAAAATATGGTGCTCGTAATAAGAAAACAAAAACGTGTAATATCCTCAATAATAACGAAACAAAAAATCATACTTACCGACAAACTAGTGGATAGAAACAAGAGATCCATAACAAACCATTTGGGATCACATAGGGGGGGGGGGGGGGGGTTATGTGGTTAGTTGGCGTAGGCTAGTACAATATCTTATACATATTTGAGGGCTTGTTTTGCTTTGTGCAATCATGACCATCTGGATCGATTTTTGGATTACTTTTCATTCAATAGAGTATTATATTTTGTAGTTGATGTATGGACAATATTATTCATAATCTCGTTTCTAGAGATATACTTCCAGAATTATAAATGAGCGAGGTCCACGAATTTTTGGAGTGCTTTTTGTATACAACAAATTAATGTCCGTCTTTAATAGCTGATGAATCATTAACAAACAAAAATTGTAAGATTGGTAAGTTAATTAAAATGGGACTTCAGAGGCTATCAACCCTAGTGGATTATTAAGCCAGCACACTGCAAGTCAAGAATAACGTCAGGACTGGGGCCTCTCTGAAAAACTCCAAGTCCCTTGCAAGATTGATATTTCAAAACCTTTAACTATTAGAAGCACATCATATATAATTTAAAACTATATTTAATGTGATATTAAAGTCGCACCAATTTATTAATTTTTGTATTTGTGAATCGATTGAAAATATAGGAATATAGGAATATAGGTCTATTGATACAGGAATTATAACCTTTATTCCCTTCAATGCCATGACGTCTTTATTATCAAATATTCTGGCTAGCATTAGACGATGTTATGCAGTTTAAGGTTTTTTGTTCTTAACCCTCTTCTCCCTCAGGTTAGCCCCATTAGTTTTGAAGTTTTAAGACGATCGACCCATTAGTTTGGTGATTTTAATAACTTTCGCTCCATTTCTTTGTTAATTTTAAGACCTTTCGTGGTCTTTAGATGATCATTTATTTCCTGACATGCGATAGAGAGCCTGCAATGTAGTTGGAACCAATATTCGACAGAGGCATTTTTCTACTGCAAAGTGCAAACATTGATCTAGAAGAGGTTCTTGGGGGTATTTTTTATGTTTGATGGAGGTCTTGGGAGGAAAACAAAATATGTAAATGAATAGATAAATTAATAGAAAAATATATGAGAAAATATAAATCAATATTCTCCCTTTTACAAGCATATGCAGATGGTTTATTAGTATTATCCCCTTCGAGTATTAAAGGTAGACTTAACTAAAGCAAATCGTGTAATGATAACCAAAATAGGATGAAAATTGCGTCACCGACCTGAGCGGTTAACCCCTTCTGTACCGATGACCTCCTTTTATCTTTATTTTGGCTACTATTAGATGATTGTATTATGTTAAAAAAGTGCCTCCAGCAATTAACAGGCTTTGAACTATTTCATTTAACCTTTTTTACTACCACAAATCCTTCTTGAACTGCACAGAATCGTCTAAGTATAGCTATAATAATATTTGTACAGAAGGGGTTAATTATTCTAATGATATCTGTGGAAATCAGTAAGTTATCTAAATCTCGTTTCCTTTGGCACATAAATTAACACAGTTTCCCTGGGTGAAAAAATATGCGTTTAGGCTACTTATTTATATTTGTATGTCTTTACAGCAGTATACTTGTGGATACATTGTGGGCTATAACGTATAATATTGTATAGGGGGGGGGGGGTCTCTCTCTCTCTCTCTCTCTCTCTCTCTCTCTCTCTCTCTCTCTCTCTCTCTCTCTCTCTCTCTCTCTCTCTCTCTCTCTCTCTCTCTCTCGCGCGCGCGCGCCAGAGAAAGTGCCACAAACCCCAAAAAATTCTACAGTTACGTAAATAAAAATAAACAGATCAAAAGCGGAATAGAAGATGGCCAGACAATAACAGGTGACACAAACACGGCAAATCTGCTCAACAAATATTTTGGCTCAGTTTTCACAGAAGAAATTATCGATCATACCCTTGAAAATAACACCTCAACTCATGTGATAGAAGATTTCACCATCAGTGTTAGCGAAGTACAAAGCAAATTGAGTAATTTAAATGTAAATAAGACCCCGGGACCCGACATGCTCCACCCGAAAATAATTAAGAATGTTAAGGACGAAATAGAAAAACCCCTGACACAACTATTTAACTTATCATTACTACAGGGGATTGTACCGAGTGATTGGAAAGATGCGAACATTACGCCGATATACAAGAAGGGTAGCAAGGCCAAAGCGAGTAATTACAGACCAATTAGTCTAACTTCAATTGTAGGAAAAATCATGGAAAAAATCCTTAGATATAAGATAGTAGATTACCTCGAATCAAACAACCTAATCAAAAATAGTCAACACGGCTTTAGATCAAATAAGTCATGCCTAACAAATTTGATTGCATTTTATAACAAACTATTCACATATAACGACATGACGAAATCACTAGATATAATCTTCTTGGACTTTCAAAAAGCTTTCGACAAGGTGCCTCACCGAAAACTATTGGCTAAACTCGAGAGGATAGGTATCAAAGGTGAAATTCATTCTTGGATAAAAAATTGGCTTACAGGCAGAAGACAGAGAGTGGTGATAAATGGAGTGGAATCGGAGTGGGAGCCTGTCACTAGTGGAGTTCCACAGGGTTCAGTCCTTGGACCGGTCCTGTTTCTCATTTACATTAACGATATTGATGTAGGGGTAAACAACACCATTTCCAAATTCGCCGACGATACAAACATAGGAAATACAGTCCTGAACGAAGATGATAGAAATGCGTTGCAATCTGATTTAAACAAGATATCAGAGTGGTCGAAAAAATGGCAGATGCCCTTCAATGTCGATAAATGTCAGGTGCTGCAGGTTGGTAGCAGAAATATGAAATACAAATACGAAATGAATGGCAAACAAATAAAAACCGCAACGGTAGTAAAAGACCTAGGGGTACTAATATCTGAAAACCTAAAAACTTCCGACCAATGTATAGCAGCTGCAAATAAGGCAAACATAGCATTGGGCTTTATTAAACGAAAATTTACATATAAACATGAAAACGTAATAGTGCCACTGTTCAAAAGTATGGTGAGGCCCCACCTTGAATATGGTGTGCAGTTCTGGTCACCTTATCTGATCAAGGCCATTGTAAGACTCGAGTCAGTACAGCGTAGAGCGACGAAGATGATACCCTCATTAAGAAATAAACCATATGAAGAAAGACTTAAACGATTGAACCTGTTCTCATTAAAAAAGAGGAGGTTGAGGGGTCAGCTTATTGAGTGCTTTAAGATACTAAAAGGTTTCGACAAAGTCGATGTAAATGCACTATTCACATTAAACAATACTAATCAAACTCGCGGAAATGGAATTAAATTAAAAACCAAAAAGGCAAACCTAGATGTCACAAAGAGTTTCTTCACCTACAGTGTGGCGACAGAGTGGAATAAACTACCAGCGAGAGTGGTGGAGAGCGACACAATAAACGCTTTCAAGGGAAGGCTTGACCTCTATCTGCAGAGGGCTGGGGTGATATGAAGAAAAAAAAGAAAAAAAAAACAAAAAAAAATGTATGTAAGTGTATGTGTGTGCACTGTACAGTATGTATATATATACTGTATATATATGTATGTGTGTATGTGTATATGTGTGTGTGTATGTGTGTATATGTATGTACCGGTGTATATATATATATATATATATATATATATATATATATATATATATATATATATATATATAAATATATATAGTTTGTAAGGCCAGACTGCCTAGTAAGGACCTTGAGCTCTCTCTCTCTCTCTCTCTCTCTCTCTCTCTCTCTCTCTCTCTCTCTCTCTCTCTCTCTCTCTCTCTCTCTCTCTCTCTCTCTCTCTCTCTCTCTCTCTCTCTCTCTCTCTCTCTCTCTCTCTCTCTCTCTCTCTCTCTCTCTCTCTCTCTCTCTCTCTCTCTCTCTCTCTCTCTCTCTCTCTCTCTCTCTCTCTCAGGGCCCCATATGGTAAGAGCAGCAAGGTATAACAGTAAATAGCACTATACGAACTATTGTTAACCCCTTGAGGATCATGACGCGTTCGGACAGTTTATTCTGGCTATCATTAGACGATTTCAGACAGCTTTGGAAGGATCTGTGGGCATTAAAGGGGTAATGGCTAGCTCACTCAACCCTCTGACGCCCTCATGCCCTTTACTAACCTGAATAAAATCGTCTACTAATAGCCAGAATAAACTGACAAAACGCATCTTAATTCTCAAGGGGTTAGCCCCATCTGTACCGGCAATATCTTGTTAATTTGATTCTTGCTATACGATTTTATGCAGTTTAAGGAGGGTGACCTGTTTTTTTTAATTTTTCTCCTTTTCTCTCTTTCTCTGGCTTGTATCCATTCGGCCTCATTCAGTCAACTATTTTAAGACGTTTATCCCCATCTAGGTGTCGATTTCTTCCTGGCGAGCGATAGCGACCCAGCATTATATGAAGAGATCCGGCTTCGCCGGAGAAATTTTTCTATCGAAAAATTTACAAATTTAGCCTGCTGTCAAAAACATTTTAAAAATATGCTGGCTAGCTACCGCTCACCAGTAAAAAATTGACACCTGGATGGGGATAAACGTCTTAAAACAGTAGGCTGAATGGGGCCAAATGGATACAAGCCAGAGAAAGATAGAAAAGGACAGAACAAAAACAGGTCACCCCCCTTAAGAAGGATCTGAGGTAGTATAAAGGGTTAAGTGAGATACTTAGAAGCCTGTTAGTTGCTGGAGGCCATTTTTAACATAAATAAAAATCGTTTAAATAAAGCTAAAATAATATTCAAAAGACGTAGCCGGTACAGAAGGGGTTAACATACATATAAGACTATATAAGGAAGTTGGAGACGTAAAGATCAATATATAACATAAATGCACTAATAATGTAGGCTTTCTGATAGATAGCCTACAAAGCTTGATGAATTTATTTATATATAATTATAAATCCACGACAAATGCATTTTAGCTATATATCGATGTTTACGGCTCCAACTTCCTTACAGCCTGAAACTCGCAGGTGGTCAATTGTTCTGTATTCCCCTTAACCCCTTCACCATCATTACGTAATTGTCATCCTATTTTGGTAACCGTTAGATGATTTACTTTAGTTTATAAATCTACCTCTGGGACTCAAAGGGGTAAATACGTCTCAATAACCCTTCTTAATAACATAGGTCCTTCTTAAAGAGAGATTTCTAGTTTGTTTCCTACTCCTCCAGCAATCTTAAAATGTCACCTCCTTGACCCCCTTTCAAGATAAATTTGTACATTTTTCGGTAGAAAAATGTCTCGGCCGAAGGCCGATTACTCTTAAATTACAGGCTCGCTATCGCTCGCCTGGATAAAATCAACACCTAAATGGCACGAAAGGTCTTAAAATTGACAGAATGGGGCGGAAATTCTTAAAATTCACCAAACTAATGGGGCAAACGTCTTAAAATCTCAAAAGCAATGGGGCTAGACATGAGGGAGAAAGGGGTCAAGAAAAAAGTCCCTCAAGTGGAAATCTCCCCTTAAACTACATAGGCTACAATCACCTTCTTTTAGCCAGAATCGAAGGTAAAAAGGCGTCATTGGTGGTGAAGGGGTTAACCCGTTCAGTACCGGTGACGTCCTTTTCATTATATTCTGGCAACTATTATTAGACCATTTTAGTCAACCTACCCATTAAGGGAACCCACCTCGCTTTTTGTGTCTGTCTCTCCCTCTCTCTTTGGCTTGTATCCATTCGGCCCCATTCAGCCTACTATTTTAAGACGTTTACCCCCATCCAGATGTCAATATTTTCCTGGAGAGCGGTAGCGAGCCTGTATTTATATTTTTTGTTTTGACAGCAAGCTAAATGTGTAAATTTTTCGATAGAAAAATGTCTCCGGCGAAGCCGGATTTCTCCATGCAATGCTGGCTCGCTATCGCTAGCAAGGAAGAAATCGACACCTGGATGGGGATAAACGTCTTAAAACAGTTGGCTGAATGGGTCCGAATGGATACAAGCCAGGGAAAGAGAAAAGGAGAGAAAGATAAAGAAAGCCGGTGACGCCCCTTAAAAATCAACAGACGTTACCCATTCAAAGGCAACAAGCTATCACCATTATTCCTTTAAGAGGACATTGCTTAGTTGTTGGGTATATTATTTATATATTCATGAGTATGTCTTAGTTTCCTCGCTAGACCTTCACCAAGCTTTAACAAAAAAACACTCCCTAGACCCCCTTTCAAGATATATTTGCACATTTTTCGATAGAAAAATGTCCCGTCCGTTTCTCTTAATATTACAGGCTCGCTATCGCTCGCCAGGAAAAAATTGACACCTAAATGGTACGAAAGGTTTTGATAATGACATAGAAATGGGACTAAAGGATTTAAAATCGACAAACTAATGGGGCGAATGTCTTAATATCTGAAAACTAATGGGGCTAAACATGAGGAAGAAAGGGGACCAGAAAAACGACCCCCCCCCCTCCCCCTTTAAGCTACCACATATCCTTAATCTAAGCTTAATAAAATCGTCTACATACAGTACCGGTATACTGTATAGCTCAAATTAACTGAAAACGATGTCACCGGTACTGAAAGGGTTAACCCCCCCCCCCCCGAAACCCTCTCTCTTTCTCCCCCCGCCCCCCCCCCCTCTCACCTGGCTTATGGGGGAGGATTGATTGTTCGGGACCTTCTTTTTTATGTTTGACCTTAAACTCCATTAGTTTGACGACATTTAGACTTTTCACCCCATTATTTTGTCAATATTAAGTCCTTTCGTGCCATTTATGTGCCGATTGTTCCTGGCGAGCGATAGCGAGTCTGAAACTTAGGAGGAATCGGCCATCAGCCGAGAAATGTTCTATACAAAAATGTACAAATTCATCTCCAAGGTGGGTATTTGGGGCATTTATTTAAGCTTGATGGAGGTCTTATGAGGAAACTAAAAATAATAAGTAAATAAATAAATAAATAAACAAATAAATACAGCTAAATACAAATCCACCTTAATTACATTATTATACTACCTGGATAGCCTTCACCTTGTATGTTGTTCCTAGGAGAGAGAGAGAGAGACCCACCCACACACACACACACACACACACACACACATATATACTGTACACATACAAATATATACACATACATACACACACACAACCACACCCACACATACAACTACACACACACATCCTTACATCCCTCTTTCCTTCCTCCTAATACCTGACGTTGCAGCTAGTCTCCAACTCCTCCAGCCCCTCCTTCAGCAGTAGCTGAAGGACCTTGTAGTAGCAGTAGCAGTAGCACCTTGGGAATCCCTGTGTGTCCTTTGTGTGGCTTCGCTCACCTGGCCTATAATCACATTGCTGGGCCTACCTGGAGACCCTTTCAACTATATTTATCCTCCTCCTCCTCCTTCCTTCTTCTTCCTCTTCTTCTTTTACTTCTTCATATTGTTGTTCTTCTTCCTCTCCTTCTCCTTCTACTTCTTCCTCCTCCTCCTCCTCCTCCTCCTCCTCCTCCTTCTCCTCCTCCGTCTTATTCATTCTCCTCCTTCCTTCCCTTCTTATTCTCCTCCTCTGTCTTCTTCCATCATCTTCTCCTACTCCTTCTCCTCTTCCTTTTTCTACTTTCTCCTTCTTTATCTTCTTCTTCTTAGCTGTTGGCCTACCTGGATCTCCTTTGAACTCTAATTCTCTTCCTCCCCCTCTTCTTCTTCGTCTTCTTCTTCTTCATCTATGTTTTCTTCTTCCTCTTCTTCTTCCTTCTCCCTTTTCTAGTTCTTGCTTTTCTTCTTCTTCTTCCTAGTCCCTTTTCTAGTTGTTCTGTATCTCCTCATGTTTGTATGTTAAAGTGGCGTTTAATCTGGACCCCCTTCTCCCTCATGCTTAATCCCATTAGTTTTGAAATTTGAATACATTTGCCCCATTAGTTTGACGATGCTAAAACCTTTCGTCTCATATATTGGACAATATAAAGACCTTACTATCACACATCCATTCAGACCTACCACACCACACCACACCACACTACCATACAAAAACTAACCAAATACCACTCAACCACTAGGATTCGAACCCAGGACACTACATATAGAACTTACACGTTCTAACCATTACACCATCAAGACATTTAATCAACTTACCACACAACCAGAGACCAATACCACAAAGCCACAACCACACACCAGTACCACAAACCTCTACCAAGGAAGCGTGAAGGAAACCATGTACCGTAATATTCCTATGGGTGGTGTTAGGTAGCCGTTGTACTCCTCCACGCTACCATACACCACTACCACAACTACCTAACCACTACTAAGCTACTGCCACACAAACACGTAACTATACTAGCACATAGAGGCTCACCACAACTACCTAACCACTAGTAAACTATTACACACCACTACCAAAACTACCCAAATACAACTAAACTGCCACCACTACCACAACTACACTACCACTACCACACACACACACACACCACTACCAAGGTGTGGAAGGAACCATATAGGGTAGAAGGTCCATTTGTGGCGTTAGGTGGCAGTCACACCCAGCTGGTCCCATGTAAGGAGACCCCTGCTGCTGTTCTCATTACTGTGGTTGATGTTGTTGTTGTTGTTATTGTTGTTCCTCAAGCTGCCTGGCCGAACAGCCCCAAGGCCCCGAGTAAGGCCAAGGCCATAAACGAGCGCCCCCACAGAACCCTCCCTGCCGACCACAATAAAGCCTGGGTGACCGAAGCCACTCCATGGCAGGGAGCTGAGAGGGTGCGTAAACGCCCGGGAAACCAAAGCCCCACCCAGGGCCCTGTGCCCCTCAGCAATTATGAAGAGAAAGTTGAGGGGCAAAGGAATAATGTGACGCTTTAGCTTCCAATCTTGGTAGATTGGGAGGTCAATCCACAGAAGAGACGCCGTCACTTGAGATCTAAAAAATATATAAGTAAAAGGAACAGTCAGAGTAAGCTATGGGTATGGCAGATATCGCTCAGGTCTCACTCTGATAGACCAGCCCATCGCCATTGGTTGATGTTGTTGTTGTCCTTGCTGTTGATGTTACTACTGATGATTATCTTACTATTGTTAATGCTTTCTTATTACTGTTGTTGTTGCTGTTTTGATCAATGTTGCTGTTTCTGTTGCTGTTGTGATTACTGTTGTTGTGTATGTTACTACTGTTGGTGCTGTTGTGATTACTGTTTCTGTTGCTGTTTATGTTACTACTGTTGGTGCTGTTGTGATTACTGTTTCTGTTGTTTATGTTACTACTGTTGGTACTGTTGTGATTAATGTTTCTGTTGCTGTTTATGTTACTACTGTTGGTGCTGTTGTGATTACTGTTTCTGTTGTTCATGTTACTACTGTTGGTACTGTTGTGATTACTGTTGCTGTTTATGTTACTACTGTTGGTGCTGTTGTGATTACTGTTTCTGTTGTTTATGTTACTACTGTTGGTATTACAACCGTACTGTTGGTGCTGTTCTGATTACTGTTTTTGTTGTTTGTTATTACTGTTGGTATTACTATTGTTGTTTATGTTACTACGGTTAGTGCTGTTGTGATTACTGTTTCTGTTGTTGTTTATGTTACTACGGTTAGTGCTGTTGTGATTACTGTTTCTGTTGTTGTTTATGTTACTACTGTTGGTGCTGTTGTGATTACTGTCTGTTGTTGTTTATGTTACTACGGTTAGTGCTGTTGTGATTACTGTTTCTGTTACTACGGTTAGTGCTGTTGTGATTACTGTTTCTGTTGTTGTTTATGTTACTACTGTTGGTGCTGTTGTGATTACTGTGTCTGTTGTTGTTTATGTTACTACGGTTAGTGCTGTTGTGATTACTGTTTCTGTTACTACGGTTAGTGCTGTTGTGATTACTGTTTCTGTTGTTGTTTATGTTACTACTGTTGGTGCTGTTGTGATTACTGTGTCTGTTGTTGTTTATGTTACTACGGTTAGTGCTGTTGTGATTACTGTTTCTGTTGTTGTTTATGTTACTACTGTTGGTGCTGTTGTGATTACTGTTTCTGTTGTTGTTTATGTTACTACTGTTGGTGCTGTTGTGATTACTGTTTCTGTTGTTTATGTTACTACTGTTGGTGCTGTTGTGATTACTGTTTCTGTTGTTGTTTATGTTACTACTGTTGGTGCTGTTGTGATTACTGTTTCTGTTGTTGTTTATGTTACTACTGTTGGTGCTGTTGTTATTACTGTTTCTGTTGTTGTTTATGTTACTACTGTTGGTGATTACTGTTTCTGTTGTTTATGCTACTACTGTTGGTGCTGTTCTGATTACTGTTGTTGTTGTTGTTAATGTTACTACTGTTGGTATTACTACTGTTGTTTATGTTACTACTGTTGGTGCTGTTATTTTACTTGTGCTGTTGTTGTTGTTGTTGTTATTGCTGGGGGGTTTTCTATGTGAGTGAGAGAGACAAAAGGCAGAAATGCCTGTAGTGAATTTCTCACCCAGAATTGAAAGAGTGACAGGGCCAACATCAAGGGACATTCGAGCCAAAATGCCTGGACACACGGAGTTTTAAGCAATTTAAGTCATAGGAATTATTATGTTCTCTCCACCAACCAACTTTACTCCTAAACTCGATTAATGAAATTAACAAACACATGTGGCAGTCCGGGGATTCGAACCTAGGATGCTCACATCGAAAATCAACACACTTATGCATTGCACCACGAAGACAGTTAAAGAAAGGTGGACAAGCCTACGATTTATTATGCAGTTTCGAATCCTGCATATCAATCTAAGCATGTACACACTTTCCAACTGCGCTATCATAGGCTATGCATAGGTGAAAGGAAATAGTAATTAATGGGCACTTAACCCTAGGGAAGGCCTCTCGATAAACTACTACTGAACCTGAATGAATTATTATGTTCTCTCCACCAACCAACTTTACTCCTAAACTCGATTAATGAAATTAACAAACACATGTGGCAGTCCGGGGATTCGAACCTAGGATGCTCACATCGAAAATCAACACACTTATGCATTGCACCACGAAGACAGTTAAAGAAAGGTGGACAAGCCTACGATTTATTATGCAGTTTCGAATCCTGCATATCAATCTAAGCATGTACACACTTTCCAACTGCGCTATCATAGGCTATGCATAGGTGAAAGGAAATAGTAATTAATGGGGCACTTAACCCTAGGGAAGGCCTCTCGATAAACTACTACTGAACCTGAATGAATTATTATGTTCTCTCCACCAACCAACTTTACTCCTAAACTCGATTAATGAAAGTAACAAACACATGTGGCAGTCTGGGGATTCGAACCTAGGATGCTCAAATCGAAAATCAACACACTTATGCATTGCACCACGAAGACAGTTAAAGAAAGGTGGACAAGCCTACGATTTATTATGCAGTTTCGAATCCTGCATATCAATCTAAGCATGTACACACTTTCCAACTGCGCTATCATAGGCTATGCATAGGTGAAAGGAAATAGTAATTAATGGGGCACTTAACCCTAGGGAAGGCCTCTCGATAAACTACTACTGAACCTGAATGAATTATTATGTTCTCTCCACCAACCAACTTTACTCCTAAACTCGATTAATGAAATTAACAAACACATGTGGCAGTCCGGGGATTCGAACCTAGGATGCTCACATCGAAAATCAACACACTTATGCATTGCACCACGAAGACAGTTAAAGAAAGGTGGACAAGCCTACGATTTATTATGCAGTTTCGAATCCTGCATATCAATCTAAGCATGTACACACTTTCCAACTGCGCTATCATAGGCTATGCATAGGTGAAAGGAAATAGTAATTAATGGGGCACTTAACCCTAGGGAAGGCCTCTCGATAAACTACTACTGAAAGATTGATTCTGGGAGAGAGTTCCAGAGCTCAGCAGTTGAATATAAGAAAGACTGAGAATAGCGTTTCACTCTTGGGTTGGAGAGTTGCACAGAATAGGGGTGGTATTGTTGCAAGACGGGTACTACGTACCTTACGTAGAGGAGGTGGTATACACTGGGAGAGCTCTGAGGAACACTGATTATTGTAGTAGCGATAGAATAGTGTATGTTACTACTGTTGGTGCTGTTGTGATTACTGTTTTTGTTGTTGTTTATGTTATTACTGTTGGTTCCGTTCTGATTACTGTTGCTGTTGTTGTTTATGTTACTACTGTTGGTGCGGTTTTTAATAATGTTGATGTTGTTATTGTTGTTTGTGTTATTACTGTGTTTTATGTTACTGAGGTTGGTGCTGTACTTTTAATTATGCTGTTATTATTAGTGTTGATGTTTATCTTACTACTGTTGGTGCTGTTCTTTTAATTGTGTTGTTGTTGTTACTGTTGTTGCTGTACTAATTATTGCTGCTATGTTTTTATCTTTTTGTTTTGTATGTGTGTATGCAGGAGACAAAGGGCAAAGCTGCCTGCAACAAGTTTCTCTCTCAAAGTTTAACGAGGGTGAGATACAAATTATATAATTTTCTATTTTTGGTGTAAAGTATTGGAAAGAAGAGTGTGTGATTATTTAGTGTAGTGAAATGGATAGGAGGAGGAGTTGTTTGTGATAGCTAGCTGGATTACTCTCTGTGTAGGGGAGACACAAAACATAATCAGTGAGGGAAGCCAGACGAATGAAACAGGAGTTCCAGCAACTCCCTGTCATATGCCTATGAGGCTTCCCCTGGGTATTGTCCTGCTCGATTGGTGTCTACAATCTTCCCAAGTCAACCCCTTCTGTACCGGCGACGTCTTTCTAATTTTATTAGCAGAACTTCCGTGGGCAACTAACTGTACGGTAGCGGTGATCAATACTGATACATACACCTGTTGCAAGCTGTCGGGAGTAGAACTGAATTGTATATCTAGTTTAAATGAGCCCACCTCGCTTTTCTTCTCTTTCTCTCCCTCTCTCTTTGGCTTGTATCCATTCGGCCCCATTCAGCCTACTGTTTTAAGACGTCAACCCCAATCCAGGTGTCAATATTTTCCCGGCGAGCAGTAGCGAGCCAGCATATATATATATATATATATTTTTTGTTTGACAGCAAGCTAAATTTGTACATTTTTCGATAGAAAAATTTCTCCGGCGAAGCCGAATTTCTCCATACAATGCTGGCTCGCTATCGCTCTCCAGGGAGAAATCGACACCTGGCTGGGGATAAACGTCTTAAAACAGTTGGCTGAATGGGGCCGAATGTATACAAGCCAGGGAAAGAGAGAAAAGGAGAGAAAGAGAAAAAAACCGGTACCCCCCTTAATGGGGTACCGGAAGTGCTTGTTTTATGGTCTATTTATTCATGTATTTATTTGATTTTGAGTTTCCTCTATAGACCTCCATCAAGCTAAACAAAAAAATAGATCCCCTTTCAAGACAAAGTTGTACAATTTGCGGTAAAAAAAATGTCCCTCCTAAAATTACAGGCTCGCCAGGAAGAAATCAACACCTAATTGGCACGAAAGATCTTAATATAGACAGGAAAATGGGGCAAAAAGTCTCAAAATTGCCAAACTAGCGAACGCACGTCTTAAAATTTAAAAACTAATGGGGCGAAACATGAGGAAGAAGGGGGTCCAGAAAAAGCGACTACCTCCCCCTTAAAACGTGATGTTTGAATTTCGGAGGTTCCTTCAGATTCATCGAAACTTCAGCATGTATCAGAATTATTTACTGTACCTGTCTAGTACAGTTGACCAAATAAGTGATGTCACGGCACCAAGTCTATTTCGATCAATAATTGGTATCAGCACTATCTAAGCATTAATTTATCGTTTCGAGTGAGATATACAAACATGTTCCTCTCTTTACACACCCTATTCAACAGCTGACAGAAATTAATACAGCACACAGCGAGCAAAACGTAATGACAGCGGAGACACGTTTTGCTCGCTGTGTGCTGTATTAATGTCTGTCAGCTGTTGAATAGGGTGTGTAAAGGTAGAAATATGTTTGTATATACCGATATCACTCGTAACAATCAAATACAGTTTAGATATTCTATCTATCGATCTATCTATTGCCTGACGTCGTGATCCCCGAAGGGGTGGCCACGAACGAACCGCCCCCAAGCACCTCTGTCCCCAGTCAGTCGACGCCCCTCCTCCCAACCAGCACCGCCTTCATCCATATACTTCTTCACTCCATCCCTCCACCTCTCTTTCGGTTTACCTCTCCCTCTCTGTCCTTCCACCTCGCTCTCGTACACCTTCTTAGTCATTCTCTCGCTTCCCAAACGTTCCATATTGCCGAACCATCTCAAGGTGTTCCTTTTCACACTTTCCAGCACATTTACCTCCACACAACACCTCCTTCTCACTTCCTCATTCGTGTCTATCCCTCCATGTAACTCCATACGCACTTCTCAAGTAACTCATTTCCACCCCTCTCACTCTTGGTCTGAGTCTCTTCTCAAACGTCCATGCTTCGCTTCCGCAAGTCAATGTCGGGATTACCACACTGTCATGCAAGGACTTCTTCATTTCCATACTGACCACCTGATACTAATTATTGGTCAAAATATACTTGGTGCCGCGACATCACTTATTTGGCCGACTGTACAGTATATGTATCAAGAAAGCGTGGGTCTATGCCAGTGTACGTTTATATACAGGGAGTTCATGAAATGTATCTACAAAATAAAATGGGTGATATGGAACACCAAAATATACATTGTTTAAAAAATGCCATGGAGGATTTTGATGTGATACATTTTCCTTAAATTAACATGTTGTTTTGTATACACAGTTTTTCCTTTACTAAAACAATTGTGAATTAGATGTGAGCATTTTCATTAAATTAACATGCTGTTTTGTCAATACTATTACGACTACTGGGAAGTGTCTTTACGGAGTAATGTTTGACTTTTTATATTTTCTTTCCTGTATATATATAATATATATATATATATATATATATATATATATATATATATATATATATATATATATATATATATATATATATATTGTTTCCATTACAGAAAAATGTACATGTAAGTAATATGTGAAAATTGCTATAATGTAGAGATGACAATTTAAAAATGAAGAAGTTATATACTGTATATGTGAAAGCAGTGAGAAAATATGTTTATGGAGTAGGCTATAGGAGTGACTTCAAAATAGTGTGGAGTTATTTATGGTCCAAGTTGTAAAGGTGTAAGCCTGGGGGAGGTGAGGTGCTACCGGTACTGTGAATGGGGAATGTGGTGAGGTGATCGAAAAATAAGTAGATAGAAAGATAGATACGGTATATATATATATATATATATATATATATATATATATATATATATATATATATATATATATATATATATATATATATATATATATATATATATATATATATATGTCAGTGGTAGGTACATTTCCAGGATATCTAATTTTGTAGATGAAGAGTAGGACAAGAGCCACAACAGTATACATGTTGAGAATGATTTATTTACAAATTTTTGGACGTATCACACATCCATCATCAGGCTATATTTCAACATACGATCCTAAAAAGAAAGTAACCTAGTATAAATATGTTAAGTACAAAGCTTGTGAGGATCTCTTAACATTTTCCAAAAGTAATAATATATAATATACACAAAAGAATAACTTCATCCTTTTAACCAATTAATGTTTTAAATATAAAGTTTGGGAGTCTCTTTACTTATATCCAACCATATAATAAGGAATATTACTGCACAATTGGCTGTGGCTACAAAAATATGCAAAAACACACTAATGATTTTTGCGAAAATTATTGGAAAATAATGTTTTAAATATAAAGTTTGGGTTTTTTTTTTTTTTTTTTTTTTTTTTTTTTATGGGGAAGGGGCAGGAGAGTAGAGGTTTGGTCAGGAAGGTAAAGTAGGAAATTACGAAGGAAAGTAGTAGATTAAAAGTAGGTGGGCACACCACCTTGCTTTATTTAGGATAGGGCAACTTTATTTTTATTTAAAAAAAATAAAAAATAAAATTGTTGGATGTTTAGATGATAGTTAATGATGATAGTCTCTTTCTCAGTGATGTTGAGTCGAATTCTTCTGATATGTTGTTTCGCTGGTGACATTCATGTATTCAGGGGCTCTGGCTTTCTTCAGGAGGGTCCTTCATATTTGTAGGGATCCCCTGGTGTTCTGCCATTGTCCAGGTTGTGGGGGGTGGTGGTGGATGTCTGCGGTGTTATTGTTGGATGTTCTGGTGTTCTTCTTTAACTGGCGATGGCCTGCCACTGAGTTGAAGGAAGAGGTTCTCCTTTGAAGGTGAGATCCACTGAAGTTGTTCTGAGGACCCAGGCTTGGAGGGCCCACGGTATTCGGTGTGGGACCCCCAGTAGTAATACCGAGGTCCCCAGTTACAGCATCGCCCAGTCATCTTCAGAGCTCCTCCACCAGCCTCAGCCTCTCCATGCTCCTGTAGAGGAGACCCTCGATCTTGGTGAGGGCCTGCAGGAGTGGTGGTGGTGGAGAGATTTGATGTTCTGGTGGTCTGGTTCTGGTGGTTCTGGAGTCTCTTTACTTATATCCAACCATATAATAAGGAATATTACTGCACACTTGACAGTGGCTACAAAAATATGCAAAAACACACTAATGATTTTTGCGAAAATTATTCGAAAATGCTATTATTAAAAGTAAAATTATGTTTACATTATTATGTTGACTAACACACCAAAAAAGAAAAATATCTATTAGATATACAGTACCGGTATATGCAATTCAAAGGCAAGCCATATAAGTTTAAATTTGACACTTAACCAAACGAATAAGGACATTCAAATTTGTATGTGAACAAAAAAGATAACACTATTTATATTAATATCAATTTAACCTATGAAAATAACTTTGAAAAGGTATATGAAGTACATACACACATGTAGCTTACTATGATGTTGAGATGTTATTGGTTAAAAGGATGAAGTTTTTCTTTTGTGTATATTATATATTATTACTTTTGGAGAAAGTTAAGAGATCCTCACAAGCTTTGTACTTAACATATTTATACTAGGTTACTTTCTTTTTAGGATCGTATGTTGAAATATAGCCTGATGATGGATGTGATACGTCCAAAAATTTGCAAATAAATCATTCTCAACATGTACAGTATACTGTTGTGGCTCTTGTCCTACTCTTCATCTACACAATTATATACAGTATATATATATATACTGTATATATTATATATATACAGAGAGAGAGAGAGAGAGAGAGAGAGAGAGAGAGAGAGAGAGAGAGAGAGAGAGAGAGAATTGAGATTGATGGGTATAATATAGATATAGAGGTCCGGAGCTAATGTGGATGAATACTGTCAAAATAATACGGAATATGAACCATATAAACAGTAGATATATATATATATATATATATATATATATATATATATATATATAGATAGATAGATAGATAGATAGATAGATAGATAGATAGATAGATAGATAGATAGATAGATAGATAGATAGATAGATAATAGATAGATAGATAGATAGATAGATAGATAAATAGATAGATAGATAGATAGATAGATAGATAGATAAGTAGGTTGGTAGGTAGATACCTGTACATTAAGATTAAGATTGAAATAAATTAAGAGAGAAAAATAGATCGTCTGTATAAGAAAGATGGGGTGATACTCTGAATAGCAAATGTTGTGGGGGGGAGAGGGTACAAAGTAAGTCGAGCAACAACAGGTCTAACGACCCCTCGAGGTTGATTACCCTCTAAAATCTAAATCATTGCTGTTCAGAGTGACCAACAGTGGTTTAGAGGTGGTAAAGGACAACTGGAAATGGAAGTACTGCCCTACGACTAATGTCCCTGGCAGGGTTAGCCATATAACATAACACAACTATAAGTGATCCTTCGTGTATCTGAGGAAAAGTGAGTAACACTTTAGTTCTTAATTTATACATGTAGTGATCTTCCATGTATCTGAGGGGGAAAAAATCAAAAAATATTCATTTACAAATGCAGTCAGTCGCGGGTTTAAGGCAAGGTGTTTGTTTACGCGACGCTTATAGGAATTAATTGTACTGCAGTGGCCTATATAACATCTCAAGGAAGCCCATTCCACAAGTTCACAACTGAAGAAGAAATTATTAGACGCATGGGAGTTCAAAGATTTACTAATGATGTTGCAACCATTTCCCCGCGTGTAATTTGATTGGTCGATCATAAAGTACGTATCACAGTTGATGTTGTCGATGCCTTTAATGATTTTGAAGACTTGAATTAGGTCACCACTTGATCTGCGCTGGGTTAAAGGAAATTTATTTAATCCTCTAAGACGCTCTTTGTATGGGTTGTTTTTAGAATAGATATCAGTTTGGTAACTCATCATTGAACGCGTGCAAGTTTATCAATATCGTTTTGGTAGAGAGAGAGAATGCAATATCTAATTTTCAAAAGTAAAAAAGACAATTATATAAATAATCATTAACGAAGACCAGACCACTAATGGACGCGATCAATTTTATCTAACTTAATCACATTTTTCTTTCCATTAAACACAAAGGATGCCAAAGAAATATTAAATTCTTAAAAATTATGCATACATACCGGTAGGCCTAATATAAATATACCGGTACTTTAATATATCTGCATTTTTATTCACCGTAACCATGAGTTTTATATTTTGCTTCATTTAATCATACTATACGTGTTATATATTTTGCTATTTTGTTCAATTCATTAATAGCACAGATTTCTTCAATCGTTCATCTACACATATATAAACAATCAGTGCCTTTTGTTCCACCACTGTCTCATCTTTCCTCCTCCACATCATTTTCCATGTGAACTTGTGTATCATTCTGTGTCGGAAAAAGGTGTTGGCTATCCACAGCCTCCTCCCCACACAATGTCATACGTTCACAAGTGCACTACCGGTACCATTCCCATTCACCTCTGACGGTACACCCCACCCTCCCACCACTCCATCAACTTTCTTATCACCCACCTTCCCATTCATATCCCCAATCAGAAATATTCTTTGCTCTTGCCAAACTTATCCAGGGACGCCTCAACAGTTACCCAGAACTCCTCTTTCTCTCTTACAGTTTTATCCTCTGTCGGAGCATACACACATACATACAACCACGTTTGTATTCCTACTTTCATTCTCACCCACAGACCCATAGACTCTTACACGCTCCTTCCATTTGTTACTTACTAACAAACACGCACCTTCTCTCGCTGCTCCCTCACTCACCCATTCCACACTCCCACTCTCTCACACATGTACCCCTCCATTTGGTCTCAGTCATTCTGCATACATCCAGCCTGGCATTCACTAACACTTCCAGGACCTCTCTCTCTTTTGTGTCATCATTCATGCATCTTACATTCCAAGTCGCAATCCTTAGGCTGTCCATTGTAGGTCGGAGTTCGTCAACATTAGGTCTGTCCAGATCAGAGGCCGTTCGTATTTTTCACAGGTGGGGGGTCGCGAGCCCACCGACCCAACCTATTCAGTTGCCTTTTACGACACACGCAGGTGGCACATGGGGCATATTCTATTTTATTTATATATATACAGTACTGTATATAATTATACTGTATATACAGTATGTATATATAATAATTCCAATATTATTATTTTTGTTTGTGTTCATTAGCGTGGGACGGATCCTGGAGGTGAAAGATAGGGAGAGGGAGGGGGAGGGGCGGATAAAACTGGCCGGGAAATATTGCGTGATTTTATGAATGCCAGTTGTGTTTTTTAGGCCGCCCATCCATTCAGCGGTGCACGGGCGGGGGTAAAAATACGGTGGGGTGGGAGGGTCGAAAATACGGGGGCGGGGAAGTAGAGGGGTCGAATAGTACGGGGGGGGGGGGGGGGGGGGAGAGTAGGGGGTCACAAATACGGTGGGCGGGAGGGGGGAGTGCGGGGTTGAGAAATATAGTGAGCGGGTGAGTAAGGGGGTTGAAAAATGTGGTGGGTGGAAAGAGGGGAGTAGGTGGAGTGAAAAATACGGTGGTCGGGGGAGGGGCGATAGGAGTTTAAAAAAAAACGATGGGCCGGGGGTAGGGGGTTGAAAAATACGGTGGTAGGGGGCTGAAAAATACGATGGGCAGGAGGGAGGGATTGGGGTTGACAAATACGGTGGCGGAGGGGGGGGGGGGGGGGGGGGGGGGGTAGTAGAGGGGTAAAAAAACACGGTGGGCGGGGGGGGGGGGGGGGGGGGGGGGAGAGGGATGGTAGGGGGGTAAAACAAAAAACCGGTGGGCGACGGGGGTGGGGGGGGGGGGAGTAGGGGGTCAAACTTTACGGTGGGAGCCGAGGGTAAGTAGGAGGGGTAGAAAAATACGGGGAGGGGGGGGGGGGGCCCCCTTTGGACGTCCATGTCGTCATATTCCGGCTACGCTTAAACGATTTTCTCCGGCTTATAATCAGCTTCTATGGCTCACGGGGTTAAATACGCCCTCCACAAACCCTCTGATTACAAGGGGTCAAACCGAAGCAATATTGTTTGAAGACTTGAATGACTATGAGAAGGAATACAAGCAATGAGTACATATAATAGCTCTGTTGTGGCCATTCTAAAACTCGGGGTGTCAAACCGGTGTAATTTTGTTTAAAGACTTGAATAAATACGAGAAATACAAGATAACATAAAATAACATTGTTTTTGTCATTGTATCATTTCCCAAGACATTGCTTCAGCTATAACCCAGAATTTGTACTTATATACCGGCATATACAATAATATATAATAAAAAACAACGACTTCGCTTTCGTTTGACACCCTGTTTTCACTTCCAAAGACATAATTGGAACTACAAACCACCATATAACCATTACATATGCAATAATAAACACACAAAAGAAAGGACTCGGCTGTCCTACGACACCCTGCCTCTGAATCATAAGGGACCTTCATAAACGGCCTAAATTCACCTACTGTCATCCAGACCTCTCTCCCTCAAATAAATCTTCCCTTCATCCTATGACTTGTACTGCCGTGCTTTAAACTTCGTGTGTCCAGGCATTTTGACTCCTACGTCCCTTGAATTTGGCTCTCACTCTTTTGGCTTTGGGGGATACACTCGTTACAGGCATCCTGCCTTTTGTCTCCTTTATACACATAGAACAAAATATAATTTATAAATATTCATTTCACTCCAACACCAAACACCTCCCAACGAAATTAATGAAAGCATGTGATCTACCGAGATTCGAACCTGGGTTACCACACACAGATTATAAACACTCTAGCCATAACACCATCAAGACAGTTATAAGTACAGAACATGACTACAATTAATATTCATCTAAAATGTAAACAAAGCCACTTCTTCTATGACTCACGGGGGTATAATACCTCCCTCAATAGACCACCTGAACCACCTCGGACCTTCATAAACGGCATAAAATCGTCTAATGTTAAGGGGAGATGGGCCGTTTTTCTGGACCACTTTCTCCCTCGTGTTTATCCCCATTAGTTTTGAGATTTTAAGTCGTTCGGCACATTAGTTTGGCGATATTAACACCTTTCGCCACATTTCGTTGTCAATTTTAAAACCATTCGTCCCGTTTAGGCTACGGTACCGAAAATTGTAAAAATGTATCTTGGAGGGGAGGCCTAAAGGGTGTGGGTTTTTTTTAATCTTGATGGAGGTATAGCGAGGAAACTAAGAATATATATGAATAACTGAATTTATAGACCCAACAAACAGCCCATCTCCCCTTAACCAGAATAATAGGGAAACAAGGCCGACCAAACAAACCCTTCCCTGTCATTGACAGGGAAGGGTTTGTTTACACATTGACAGGCTGTCAATGTGTAGCCTACCCTACCTGAGAATAGCCTAGGGTGTGGTGTAATGTGTGAGTTACCGTATAAAAGTGTGGCCTCTCTATATAGCGGACTCTATATTAACACTCTGGCTAACCCCTTCTATATGTGTGTGTGTGTGGGTGGGTGGGTGGGTGTGGGTGTTTGTTTGTGTGCTATATCTTAATGTGTGGCCTCTCTATATTAACACCCTGGCTAACCCCTTATGCGTGTGTGGGTGGGTGTCGGTGTATGCGGTTGTGTGTGTGTAGGTGGGTGTGTGGGTGTGTGTGTGTGTGTAAGAGAGAGGAGGGGGGGGGGGGAGAGAGAGGAGCTATACCGGTATGTATGCTTATAACCTTGCCTACAGTACATGAGGGTGTGTGCGTGCTCCGTGAGTATGTACGTAAGCCAGATTACCTTGTTTGTCAAGCATGTTTGTTGAGAGGGTATTATAATTCACTGCCGTACCGAGGCCACCGAGAGTACTCTCGGTGGCCTCGGCCGTACTCTATGTGTGTGTGTGTGTGTGTGTGTGTGTGTGTGTGTGTGTGTGTGTGTGTGTGTGTGAGAGAGAGAGAGAGAGAAGCTGTATGTAGGCCTATGCTTACTTTTTTTTTCTATGTGAGTGAGGGAGACAAAAGGCAGAACTGTTTGTAGCGAGTGCCTCCCCCAGAGTTGAAAGAGTGACAGGGCCAAAATCAAGGGACGTTCGAGCCAAAATGCCTGGACACACAGAGTTTGAAGCAATTTAAGTCATAGGAAGAAGGAAAGACTGATTATGGGAGATAGTTCCAGAGTTCAGCTGTTGAATAAAACAAAAATGAGAGTAGCATTTCACTCTTGGGTTGGAGAGTTGCACAGAGTAGGGGTGGGATTGTGTTGCAAGACGGGTACCACGTACCGGTACCCTAGTAGAGGAGATGGCATACACTGGGAGAGGTCTGAGGAACACTGATTATTGTAGTAGCGATAAAATAGCAAATGAGATGCAACATTGCAGCAAAGAGAGAGAGATTGCAGAGAGTTGGTGAGTGGACGGGAGTTAATGATAGGAAAGGCCTTCCTTTCTACTTTGTATAGGATTGGGGTGTGAGAAGATCCACCCAACACATGTGAACAAAACTCAATACAAGGACGCACTGTGCCCCTGTACAGAGGTTGAAGCTCTGTGCAGGGGTAAAAAAAAAAAAAAAAAATGAGGCAGTTGAGCACACCCAACTTCTGGGAGGCTGCCTTAGCAAGACTGGTAATATGGTCCTTCCAAGTGAGACACCAAAAGACACCAAGAATATTGAGAGAAGATGAAGGATTGATTTTTGTATTGTTGAAAGATATGAAAGAAGATCACCAGTAGAGCATCCTTAAGGAAGCTATACCGGTACTGGCGATCTGAGAGCAGATTATGAGAAGAGAAATGCTTAAGAAAATTGGAAGTAAGAATAGTTTCAAAAACTTTAGAGATACAAGAGATGAGAGCAATTGGAAGATAGTTTTTTTTTTTTTTTTTTTTTTTTTTTTTTTTTTTTTTAAAGAGACAATGAACGGAGGAAGGAAAAACACAGATAAAACAAAAAGGTCCATGTGCCTAAAGGCATCCTCCATTCATAAAATGTTTGTAACAACTGGATTTAAACATTTGTAGATTGTAAGTTTGTGGAAAGCAATTCGAGGGAAGTGAATTCCAAAGAGTAGTAGCTCTGGGGATAAATGAATTCTGATAAGCAGAAGTTCTGCATTGTGGAGGAGAAAGTGTAAATTCATGGGCGTTCTCAGCTGCCCTAGTTCTACGGGGAAAGATGTGGAGAGGCGGCACAATTGAAGCAAGTTCCTCGGAACAATTGCTGTGAAAATATCTGTAGAATAATGCAAGGGATGCAACGTTTCTTCGTATGGATAATGTAGGAAGGTCCTGTGTGATTGCAGGGTTATTGATTAATCTAATAGCTTTATTTTTGAATTTTGTCCAACTGCCTCAATGCAACCACTCCACTTCCACCCCACAGAGGTGAACAGTAATCCATCTGAGAACGCACATGACTTTTATATATCACGGCCAACTGCTCGTCAGTGAAGAATTCTCGAACTCTGTACAGGAGTCCCAGTTTTTTAGAGGCATTCTTAGCAATGCTTCTAACATAATGTGTCCAGCTCAAGTTAGTAGTTAATGTTACACCGAGAATGTCAATACTAGGGGAAGTGGGAATATTTACATCATTAAAAAATATATGGGAGTCAGTGAGATTCTGTCGGTTAGAAAATTGAATGTACTTGGTTTTCTGTGCATTAAAGGAAACTAGATTCTTTTGTCCCCATCCATCAATTCTAGAAAGGTCCTGGTTCAGAGAAATTGCAGTGTTTATTTTTGAATTTATAAGATCGGGTTGGGTGAAAGAATTGGTAAATGTGAAGGAACTGTGGAGTGTTGAGTCATCTGCGTAGGAATGTATTGGATTATGAGTGGTAGATATGAGATCATTGATATGAATGAGGAACAGAATTGGGCCAAAACTGATCCCTGGGGAACACCAGCATTTATTGAGTGAAATTGAGAATAAAGGCCATCTACCATTACACGTATTTTTCTGTTATGAAGATAAGAAATTAGTGGAACTAATGATGCAAGGCCGTAGTGTGACATCTTCGACAATAAGGATTGATGCCAGACTCTATCAAATGCCTTTGATATATCCAGTGCTATTGTATGTGTTTCACCATGTTGGTCTGTAGCTTGGTTGATTTGATGCGTAAGAAGGCAAAGCATGTCTGCAGTTGATCGACATCGTCTAAAACCATATTGCCTATCACTGATTAATTTATTATTCTCAAGATGCTTAATTATGTGATTATTTAATATCATTTCAAAGACTTTACCAAGAGTGGAAGTTATAGCTATTGGTCTGTAGTTGGAGGGTTGAGAGCGGTCACCCTTCTTTGGGACAGGTTGAATGAGAGCAAACTTCCAGCAAGAAGGGAAGACGTTAGAGGAGAGACAGAGATGAGTTTACCTAGGCAGGGAGTCCGCACGGAAGCACAGTTTTTTAGTACAACAGGAGGAACACCGTCTGGACCATACGCCTTCTTAGTATTAAGCCCAGAGAGGGTAGAAAGTACATCTATAGAAGAGATTAGGATATTAGACATAAGTAGGAGAGGGAGGAATATCACCGGAATCATCCAAGGTGGAGTCTCTAGTGAAAGTTTGAGCGAAGAGTTCAGCTTTGTCAGAGGAAGAAGTGATGGTTGTGCCATCAGAGTGGAAAAGGGGAGGGAAGGACGAGAAAGACAAATTGTTGGGAGTGGTTTTTGGGTGCCGGTATGTGTCTGTGTGATCCGATCCATATATGTAGGCTACCCCAATATTATAAGTAAAATCAATTAATCCTCCAAATTAACCCTTAACTGTCGGCGCGCAACATAAGTCGAGTTAAATAAAGCTGGACTATGTGGCGGCGCTCGACATAGGTCGTGTGGCAATTTCAGCACGTAATGTTGCTGAGAGAGAGAGACAAGTGGTGGCAGGAGAGTAGCAAGCGTATGACTGCTCCAGACCACCGCGGCGAACCTACTGACACGAATCCCACCTCCTCCCTCCCTCTCTCACTGCTATATACGTAATTGTATGGGGAAAGTGCCTAATTACATGCTTTTTGCACTCGCGTTGTTGCACGGTTATTGCAAGAAAACTAGCCATTATAAAAGGATCGTTATGGTGTCATTCGAAAGCTCTGTTTATGCCCTTTCAGGGATAGATACTTGTTTTACGTTCTGGGTCTTATTTAGGCATGAAAATGATCACGTAAACAGCCCTATTTTGGCTAAAAACACCCCGCTGGGCGGTACATATAAATAAACCGCCTAGGCCGCTAATAAGGTGTTAATATACACATACAGTACTAAAATCCATGTATACTCACAAATAAACAACTAACCCACACACCCACAAACACCTTTCACCAATTCATCCTAATTTACTCAAGAAACAAGAACAAACCCTAAAATGTTATCCCTATTTTTAGCCCTCCTCTGGACAGCACAATCATCCGCTCCAGCCAATCCACCCCATCCATCACGTGGAATGGGTGCAAAGGAAAACAAAATGGAAGGCATTGGAGAGAAGAGGCATATAGAAAAAGGATATTTGAGTCATAAAGCGACCCACAACCGTTCAAATATATGCTTAAGGGGGCCCCCGATGGGCGTATTTATTGTTCATTTGTATTTATAGGCCTATACATAGACTACAGTAGATCTGGACTGGACACGAAAATGGAACTTTGCAGCAAGGGACCAAAACTCTGAGATCGAAACCCCAAGTTCGAACCTCGAAACCGCGAAAGTATCACAAATTCGCGGTTTCGAGGTTCGAACTTGGGGGTTCGTTCTCCGATTTTGGGTCCCTTACTGTAAAGCAGTGGCGGATCCAGGGGGGGGGGGGGGCCCCCCCTTAGTGACCAAAATTGCGCCCTTACATCTGATATATATACTGCATTTTATCTGAAATACAATACATATAAAGTTATGGCGCCCCTCATGTATATACAGTATATCAGCCCCCCCCCCCCCCCCCCCCTTAAGCCTGAGCTGGATCCGCTCCTGCTGCAAAGTTCCAGTTTCGTGTCCAGTCCAGATCTACTGTAGTCTATGGCCTATATTATCTAAATATATACGGTATATATTTTTTGTTTTTTTTTATTTTAGTTTCCTCCCTAGACCTTCATCAAGCCTAAAGAAACACCCCCAAAGACTCTCCTTCAAAATAAATTTGTACATTTTCGATAGAAAAATATCCCGGCCGAAGGCTTATTCCTCTTGAATCACAGGTTCTCTATCGCTCGCCAGAAAACAATCGACACCTAAATGGCACGAAAGGTCTTGAAATTGACAGAAATGGGACGAAAGTTCTTAAAATCGCCGAACTAATTGGCCGAACGTCATAAAATCTGAAAACTAATGGGGCTAAACATGAGGAAGAAGGGGGGCCAGAAAAACGACCCATCTCCCCCTTAATGTACAGTAGGTAAAGGACAACAAAAACGAGTGGCCAGGGAGAGGAGTGAGGCATATACCGTACAGAACAGCGATGTGGGTCCTATTCGAGTCGTAAAGCCACCCCTTTCTCCCTCATGTTTTAGCACCATTGCTTTGGAGATTTTAAGACGTTCGCCCCATTAGCCTAGTTTGGCAATTTTAAGAACTTTCGCCCTATTTCTATCAACTTTAAGACTTTTCGTGCCATTTAGGTATCGACGTTTTTCCTGGCGAGCGATAGCGAGCCTGTAATTCAAGAGGAAGCAGCCTTTGGCCGGGACTTTTTTGTACCGAAAAATGCAAAAATTTATCTTGAAAAGAGGTCTAGGGGGTGTATTATTAAGGTTGATGGAGGTCTAGGGAACAAACTAAAAACCTCCCATTAATCTACTGTACCGTACTGTATATAAAATGAAAACAAGAGTGATGTAGCCTAAATTGAGAGGATAGGAACACATACTAGGTACTGCATCATATTCGAGTTATAACGCAACCCACAACCGTTCAAATAAATGCTTATTGTATATAAATTTAATAAAAAATAATGTAAATTGACAGCATAGTAATATAAAAAAAAGGGGGGGACTGGATCATATTTGAGTCATAGGGCAACCCACAACAGTTCAAATAAATGTGTTGTGTATGTAAAAAGAAAACAAAATTGATGTAAATTGAGATGGGAATACAGAAAATGGATTGGATCATATGCTAGTCGTAAAGCCAGTAGGCTAACCATTAGTTACCGTATCAAATACAATAATCCAAATAAATGCTTAATGTACTCCACCTACAATTTAAAACAAACTGAATGTAAATTAAGAGAAGAGTCATACGGTACGGTACGGTACTGGAAAGGGGTTGGATTATATTCGAGTAATGAACCTTCTACCCAAAACATTTCAAATAAATTAGGCCTATAATCTATATCAAATTTGGCCAATATGCATTTTAGGTCACGTATGTGTTTTTCTTCATATAATCCTTTTTCTCAGCAGTTCCTTCATTGATTAGTGGGTTTTAATGTTTTTTTTTCTTCTGGAAATGCATGTTTACCCATTATTTAGCAATATTAATTAGCCTAATGCCTCCCCCCCCCCCCCCCAAAAAAAAAAAATCATGTTTTGTCATTTCCCTAACCTACCGGTAACCTGGGGGCTGCCGCCCCCAGACCCCGGCTGGTCTTACCATTGATATACTCATAGAGGATGACAAAATACTATTAATACAGTGGAAAACTGAAAACATTTAGTTCTCCATTAATCAAAGATGGCCGCCATTTTTCTTTCCACCCTTATTTAACCTACAAAGTCTAATGAATTTTTTGTATTTGCAGTGGCAAAGACATATTGCGGTGACTAATACTGTAAGACAAATCTATAGAAAACACTTAGAGAATTAAATGCATATTGTCCTAATATTTAAACAAAATTGATGGAAATTGTGTGGAATAGAACCCAAAACGAGATAATTTCATATGCGTATCGCCAAAAACTCTACACACACACACACACTGAGTAAAAGGAAAACGAGCAACAACATATATATTGATCCGTACCAAGCGGCTTGTAACTAAAATACCGATACTATGTGTAAACAGGAAAGGATAGTACAGTATAGTGATGCTATTCGTTTATACACGCAGTTAATCGGGGGTTAAGAGGGTTTATCAGGGCTTCTCTCACACACACACACACACACACACACACACACACACACACACACACACACACACACACACACACGAACGTAGCCTACACACAACACACGTACATACACATTTAGAAAACAAGTGTGGTACATCTATACAAAACAGCAAACGAAGCACCAGTAACGTTTGTTGTATAATGTATGTGGTAATTTTTATTTATAAGCACCCCAAATATAACGCATACAAAAATGACCTCATTAAGAAAGTGCCAAGAACACACAACATAAAAAGGTAAGATTTCAATAATTATCAAAACAAAATTTATTTGGGTAATTTCAGCCGAAGACCAAAATATGGTATATATCCTGTTTTACACCGGGGACGATTTTTACAAGTATTTTGTGTTTGTTGTTCTAGTTTGTTTGTTTTTTATGTGTGTTATTTTATGAACCCCGTCGGAAATTGCAAACCAAACCTTATCCATCAATCTTAAGACACCAAAACAACAACACATATTCGCTCGCTTGCGATCACATTTCCAGCAATTTTGACTGCCGTCATCCCCCCCCCCCCCCCATGATTTATTGTCATCATCATATATGTTGCCTGCAGGGGGCAAACACAGAATAAAACAAAAACAAAAGTGAAACCGCGAGCGTACCACCTACCGTATGTAAACATGACAACCGTAGCCCGGATATTACTTAGCCTACATCCTTAGATTTGTTGTCAGTTATTTAGGGCGTATATTATAATGAATTACCGACGGTTTGGACATATATGGCAAAGAAGTACATGACATAACTAATATATTTGCATAAATAATATATCGATGGTTTCGACCTGGTGTTAAACTGGATAAATTCCCTATAACTCTGTTTCTTTTCAACTGACGATAAATTAAACCCCTTAGCAGCTAATTTTGCGATAGTTAGGCCTAATGTAAAAATATGAAACTAGTGTATTTCTGCATAATATTAAGACCATGGTTATATAAGTAGCACCATATTTCACTACAAATTTTTCAAAATAACTGATAAATCTTGATGGGAACTTTGTATTTTACCGTCAGTTGAAAAGAAACAGAGTAGGCCTACCGGTATAGGTAAATGTAACTGATTGCAACATAAGTTCTTAGTTCTGGAGATAACCCAGAAAAACAAGACAAATTAGACAATAACTATATGAGTAAGCCGAACGTTCATATACCATCCACCCGTTAAAGCGACGCAGGTCAAAGAAGAATAAAAAGTGGGATTGGGGGGGGGGGAGGAGAGAGAAAGAGAGGCGGGGGTGGAGGCAGAGAAACAGGCGGATGGTGGGGAGGAGGGAGGTGATGGATGGGGGAGTGAGGGAGATGGGTGGTGTAGGGAGGGAGAAAAGGAGATATGGAGGGAAAAGGGGGATGATGGATTGTGGAGAGAAGTGTGAAAGGAAAGTGGAAGGTGGAGGGAGTAAGGCAGGTGATGTGGAGGATGGGAGGTTAGGAGGTGGAGGGAGGAAGGTGGAAGGTGGAAGGGTTACATGTCAACTCGTACCCGAGACATCTCGTACCTTTAAAAGACAACTCGTACTCACTCTTTAGACAACTCGTACCTAAGACAGATCGTACTCAATTACCACCCTGATATCCAATTATAAATTAATGTTGAATCTTTCTAGGCCTTTCTAAGCATTTTTGTCTTTCTGTTCTGTCAGGTTCATTGTGTGTGAAAGTAATGCCTTTTCATAGGCACCTCTTCGTCTTGTTTTGAATCGCCGAACCTACAGAGTTTCGCGATTCACGAGTTTCATATACCTTTTGAACTGTTTCATAATGAATTGTGCAAATATCCTCATGCTTCGGACAAGAAATCAATCGATTATTTTTAGAAATTGTTCATAAATTTGTTTCTTTTCTTTTATTACACGAATGTTAAATGATGCGAGAAAGTTACTTCTAGTCCTACCTTCACTCAAGTCACATCTGCTGGAAACTATTTGCTTACGATGGATAAGTCTTACCTATGTTCAGGTTGTGGAAAAGAAGTAGGACATAGACAAGAAGCCTTATCATGTGATTTATGTGAGAGATGGAGACACCGCACTTGTGGTAAGGGAATGCCACGGGATGTTTATAGGGATTTAAATCGAAGGTTTAATGTTATTTTAATACCACGAATTTTGTTGATATATTTGAAGATTAATAATGAATCTACAGTATATGCTCTAAAGAGTATAAGAACATTTGTTTTAACCCTCGGCGAAACCTAATAAAAAAGTATGGTACTAAAATGTCTTTTTCGTAACAAGGTTGTCAATACGGTACTTCCAGTTATCGATAGCTCTAAAGACCATATGAAAATGTGTTAAACCCTCGGAAAAACCTAATATAAAAGTATGGTACTAAAATTTAATTTTCGTAACAAGGTTGTCAATACGGTACTTTCCCATTATCAATGTCCTATCATACAAAAAAGTATCCTTACTAAAATGACACGCACCATTTAGACTCAATGGACGAAGTAATATGGAGAAACTATTGTTTGAGCTCGAATCGTACCCCACCTTATGAAACTCAACGTTCACGAGATTAAGGATACTTATTTGTATGATAGTACAATCAAAGTTGAAGATTGGAGAGTAAACACCGTAGACTTCATCGACTTTTCTTTCACCTTCGTATAATCGACAGCCAATTTTTATTTTTATTTTTTTACTAAGGGATTAGTACTTAACCAGCGGGGGTGTGGGGGCAGCAGCCCCCACCCATAATACTAGGTTAGGTTAGGTAAGGTTGTTAGGTTAAGCTAATGTCTTTTCAAATCACTATCGGGGGACGTGTCTCAACATGGATCGATAGGCCTAATGGGGAAAATAGGTTTTCCCGAGATTTTTAATTAATTACAAACACTATAATTATATTGATGTAAATGAACAATTATTTTTATAAAAAAATCTCTGAAAATTCGTGGTATTAAAATAACATTTTTCCAAATTTTCCATTGGATTTGCCCTGAATGCCCAGGAATAACTGAAAAAAACAGCGCAGTCTATTATTATGTGTATGTCAATTGAGTCTATTTCTGAAGACCTTAACTCGTCGATTCCTACAGCTCCAATCCCCGACGAAGCAATTATTGACACAGGTACAGGTACAGAAAGGGGAGAACCTCTAGTAACTGCAGAACAAGAGCAGTCTATAAAATTTAATGTGGATATGTCAATTGATTATATTTCAAAAGACCTCAACTCCTCGATTACTACAGCTCCAATCCCAGACGAAACAGTGGAGGATCGCCCCATTGAATTTAAGATAATTGACACAGGTACACAAAGGGGGAAACTACGACTACACGATTCACATGGCTACATATATACAATGAAAAAACAATCATCCAGGACTACTTATTGGTGGTGTTCAGTGCGCCAAAAAAACAATAGGTGTCCAGCTACCGTCATACAAAAGGACAGTATGTACAGTATACACCTGGTATGCACTTGCATAATCATGCTGGTAATCCAGGTGCAATACTTGGTACGAAAGTGCGCGTAGAAGTAAAAAAAACAAACAAGCCCTGAATAACAAGCATAAGTCGGCATGTCAGCTAGCCGAAGAGTTGATACAGGACCTACGTAATACGGATGATCATCAACTGCCAAAAATTATAAATGAAGCCAGATGTTTAAATAGGCATCGGGCATCAGTTCGGCCCCGAGAACCAACAACACTCGATTTTGAACTTGATCTACAAGGGTGCAATGTACTAGAAAATTTCTTAAAGGAAGATATAACAATTATTGACAGCAGACATTTGCTATTTGCAACCGATGAACAACTCCGCCTACTGCTCGATACTACCAGGTACTCATATTCACGGCTGTTCCTTTCATTGGTGCCAGACAGTGTACAGACAGGTTGGGATCTTCGGACTTCAGACTACATACCACCAAAAGGGATCAGTATATAAACTAATCAAACAATTACTGGCTCTGCATTATCTACCAAGACGTCATATCTCCGATGCCTTTGAGTGCCTTAGGTCTCAGACAAATAACTGCGAAAAACTTGTCTCCCTTTTTAAATATGTAGAATCAACATGGCTGAGGTCCACACTGTGGACTGTAGAAAACTGGTCGAGCTATAAACGCTTAGTACGGACAAATAACGATTGCGAGGGCTGGCACCGGCGTCTTAATGGACGCTGTGGACGAGAAAATCTGCAACTGTACATCCTCATTCCCCATTTGTTGAAAGAGGCACAATTCGTGACCTTACAACTACAATTAGTTTCAGAACATGCACTATCTTCATCTCAAAGAAAAGCCAGCAGGGACAAGCAACGACGACTACATGAACTGTGGCAGCTATATGAAGACAGCTATTACAACAGCCAAATTTTTAAGTTCTTGTATTTCTATGGTACCATTTTAAATCTGCAGGGTGTCAAACGAGAGCCAAGTCCATTACCCTTAGTCTTTATTGTTGTATATGTATTTATTAAATTATGCTTAGAAGTGATAAAATAGCCAAAACAGTTCTCTTCCCTGTTAATGTTCTTGTATTCCTTCTCATATAATCATATTAATTCTGGTCTTCATACAAAATTGCTCGTTTGACACCTTGTAAATATGACAATGCTTAGCCTATGACTTATGACATAGGCCTATATGATTTATATATATATTTATTTTACATAACTTGAGTACTACCGTACTTCCATGATAATGATATAATCTTATGTTATGTTGCAAGCCATATATTAATTTGACATAACTTGAGTACTACCGTACTTCTATGAAAATTACATAATTTTATCTTATGTTTCAAGCCATATATTAAATTTTCAGTACTTTAGTACTACCGTACTTCTATGAAAATGATATAATTTTATCTTATGTTTCAAGCCATATATGCCCATTCATTTTACAGGACTTTAGTACTACCGTACGACTTCTATGAAAATTATATAATTTAATCCTATGTTGCAAGCCAAGTCTGCCATAGGACCATATTATATATTAATTTTACAGGACTTTAGTACTACCGTACTTATATGAAAATTATATAATTTTATCCTATGATGCAAGCCAAGTCTGCCATAGGACCATACTTTAATTTTACAGGACTTCAGTACTACCGTACTGCCATGATAATGATAGATTGGGACAGTGAATTTAGGCCTCCAGGGGACACCACTTTAACCCTTTCACGCATTTATGACGCAGAGGTTGCCGGATTAGCAATAAGAAATAGAGTTCTCTCACTCTTATAATTACCTCTCCAAACTTAGTTTTCTGCCCACAGCTAACTCAAAGACAACTGCAGAGGTTGAAGTAACTAAACTAAAGGTTTCTAAATACCCCTGATGGTAACAAAGGCTTTAAAGTATCTCCAATAGGCTCAAAATCGCGTCATATGCGTGAAAGGGTTAAAAAAAAAACGGGCCACATTGCCTACCTCTATTGGTGGTCCGGAAATGGCAACTGGCTCAGGCCCAATCCCCACTTTTCCTATTTGTATTTTCCATGTTACCCTATTTTATTATTTTGAGTTTGTTTTTATTTTCTTGGGGGTGGCCGACTCCAAGACAGAGCAAGAACAGGGAAATCACAAGACAGAACAGTATATACTGTATATTATAGAAAAGAGGAGGGGCCGCTTTCAAGGTTATTGGTACGAGTTGACAAGGGTAGTGAGTACAAGCAAGGTTAAGAGATACAACGTTGTATCTCTTAACCTTGAGTACAAGTTGACTCGTTCCGCTAGGTACGAGTTGTCCAGCACCCTTGTGCAAGCAGTGTGCGGAGTGTTACTAGGCTATCACTATTAGGCCTACCTATAATTCTTTCATGTCCGCCTAGCGGCTTAGCCTATGCGTTGCAGTTATCAACTCCTGTACCGGCGACGTCTTTTCAATTTTGTTCTATTTTTAGACGATTTTGTGCAGTTTAAGAAGGATATGTCGTAGTAAAACGGATTAAGTGAGATAGTTCGAAGCCTGTTAATTGCTGGAGGCCCATTTTAAACCGAATATAGTCGTCTAATAGTAACCAGAATAGTTATAAAGGCGTAGCCGGTACAAAAGAGGTTAACCCTTAATTAGCGGCTCACCACATAAGTCGAGTTAAATAAAGCTGGACTATGTGGCGGCGCTCGACATAGGTCGAGTGGCAATTTCAGCACGTAATGTTGCTGAGAGAGAGAGACAAGTGGTGGCAGGAGACTAGCGAGCGTATGACTGCTCCAGACCACCGCGGCGAACCTACTGACACGAATCTCAGCTCCCTCCTCCCTCTCTCACTCGCTACATACTGAATTATATGGGGAAAGTACCGAATTACATGCTTTTTGCACTCGCGTTGCACGGTTATTGCAAGAAAACTAGCCATCATAAAAGGATCGTTATGGTGTCATTCGAAAGCTCTGTTTATGCCCTTTCAGGGATAGGTACTTGTTTTACGTTCTGGGTCTTATTTAGGCATGAAAATGATCACGTAAACAGCCCTATTTTGGCTAAAAACACCCCGCTGGGCAGTACATATAAATAAACAGCATAGGCCACTCGTAAGGTGTTAAATAAGGCTAAAGTAGGCTATAGTCAAACAGATCTTAATAGGCGGTCCTACCCGCGGTTACTCCCTTTACATTGGTGCCACATGTATAATCCCAAACAACGAAAATATATTATTTTCGGTATTAAGTACCTTAAGTCGGTTTGAAATGCTCAGGCTATTTCTACAGGTACAAAAAAGCTTTATTGTTTTTATAATTAATTCGCTTATTAGTAAATTCAATTGACATTGTATACAGCTTGGCAACATGGCTTCCGCAACGTTGTCAGACGTCGGCCAAAAAAACTCATCACAAATTTCACGTGATGGCGCGGTGCCAGGCGCATGAAATTTATACTCTCACTTCATTTCATTCCTGACTTTGACACCATCCACAATGGAAGCCGCTCCAAATCGCCCCACCACTTGCATAGTCAGACAAAACAGATGGTACAGAGGGGAAACCTCTTAAAAAAAATTGCGCAGAAACTTTTACCTCTTGGGTGGTGTGGAAAAAAAGTAAAATATAAAATGGTAATATGCGGGGTGGGGGGGGGGGGGGGGGTGAGTGGTGGTGTGTGGGTGTGTGGGGGGGGGGGGGGGGGGGAGTGGTGTGGTGTGGGGGGGGAGGTGTGTAGGGTGAGTGAGAGAGAGAGATAAATAGTAATATAATTTATTATAGCAATAATAATCTATGCATTCATGTGTGCTACACAGTCTTACACATACAGTATATAGAGAGAGAGCCGGTCTGCCTACATTGACCTTGAACGGAGGGGGGGGGGGGGAGGTAGCGAGAGTAATTTGGAAAGGTTGTCGTACGGAAAGGGTCAAGTGGACAGGTGGCACCAGTGTAAGGGTAGGTGACCGCGCCCATAACCGCCTGTTTGGGTCTGTAGGACTATAGTACTGAAAGTTTGCAAGTTATCCTACTCGAGAAGTACAGTTGCATCCAGTTATCTAATCTGTCATTACGGTAACAGGTAAAGTGTGAAGGTGTATAAATGGTCTAAATTCACCTGTTTGTCTGCATTTAACCCTTTGAGAGTTTGAGTACCAGCGACGTGTCATAAATTTATTCTAGCTGTATTTAGACGATCTTATGAAGCTTAGGAAGGATCACCGGTAGTTAAAAGGGTTGGTTGCGATAGTTTGAAGCCTTATTATTGCTAGAGGACCTAAGTAAAATCGTCTAATAGTTGTCACAAATTAAAGAAAAGGACGTCACTGGCAACTCTCGGCCTGCAAAGCTACGGTACGCTCCCATTCAAAATTTGTCTTTTACCCAAACGTAAAAATACAATTATTAATTATATCCCAATGCTTCAAAAGTTGGGTTTAAGGTATATACTATTCCAATGGGTGTATACGTATTATGGCTCACTACTGTGCAACTAGGGTATACTGAACCTCTTATTACGGGCTTGAAGCATAAATGATAACCCCTTTACTAACCCTAACTCATTGTGTGGCTTTAATACCGAGTGAAATCTATTCACATAAGTAAGTTATTAATGTAAAGGATAGCGAAATGCAGGAACCAAAGAATCCATTATTATGTTCTATCCAACAAAATAAGTAGAAAACCACCTACAAACCTTGCTGCTGCGGTGGCTTGGGTTGAAGCCTGCCGTCTCTCTTCTTCGTCTATTACGACTCCACTAAACAAGTCTTCGTAATGATAATCCTCCCAAGCGTTAGTCTCATCCATGCCACCACACACACGCGCGTACCGCCGATAATACCACCGCAAACAACGAAAAACACGATAATACACAAGCATAATTACACCTCGACTTCCCCACGTGGGGAGAGAGAGAGAGGCGTGTTACCACGTCTATCCCATATGCTGCGCAATACATACCAAAAGACGCTAGATAGTCGAAATGCTTCTTATCACTATAAATGGTAATAATTATATATAAAATATAACTCCTAAATGCTCCATATATTCATAAGAATACTATACTTCATGTCTCAATCTATTAATATTACGTCACAAGATAGGAATACATATATCTTGGAGCTAGCGGTGAACACGCTAGGTTGGCAATTCTGCTGCACGATGGCTGGGTGGGCGGAGCTTAGTGTCTGACGCAACACCCTTCTATAGGGAGTTTTTACCGCGGCATTTAAACAATTAAAGCCCCACCATAATCTATTTAAAACAGTGATATTGTTAGGGATTTTAACTACTCTCACTTACGCAAATCATTATTTTATCACCATAATAGGGAAAATTAGACATTAAAAGTGAATATATAAATTAATTTAAGAATGTTTTTTAAAGTAAACCACCGAAGGCAAAATTGCTAATCTGGAACATGGGATGAAGCTCACTGGTTATGTCCCACACTAATAGTGACACAGGGAAGGGATGACAAACCCCAAACCCCTTCCCAATAATTAATACTACCCTCCAATAATTAATACCCGCCCCTACGCTCACAGCTTTTGCTACCCAAACCACATGCTTGTATTATGTAACAATAAAGAACTCTATAGTACTTGGCGCAGGTAATGTTTTTATAAGCACCTCCCGCAGTGTTCGTTTGTCATAGTGCTGCCATGTTTACAGCTGGCCAACATAAGTCATGCCAGTTATCAATTAAGTTTCACTTGTTCTACATTGTATTATTGATTGCTAAATGTTGATTTGTCATGTATTATATTTTACCTATTTACTATTCACCTAGGATTATTTGCTTGCTCGAGACAAGGTGAACAGGCTTGATATTGCACACCAGCAAACGACGTTTCTGTCAGACGACGTCAGCTGTTTTAACACTCACGTTCTTGACGCAATTTTGAGCCTATTAGGGATACTTTAAAGCCTTTGTTACCATCAGGGGTATTTAGAAACCTTTAGTTTAGTTACTTCAACCTCTGCAGTTGTCTTTGAGTTAGCTGTGGGCAGAAAACTAATTTTGGAGAGGTAATTATAAGAGTGAGAGAACTCTATTTAGTATTGCTAATCTGGCAACCTCTGCGTCATATGGTCGTGAGAGGGTTAAGATGTACTGTTGCACCAAACCATTTGTTGAGAAATGGAAACTCGTGGATTGCTAATATATTGGGTAACATTCAAGGAGACTACAGCAAGACTCTTCTTCTTCTTACCTCTGACTGGGTATGATATAGGCTATCCTAGTGTTTACTAGCCTATACCCCTTTGAAAGGACATTAGCCTAATCTAACAACCTTACCTAACCTATCCTAATATTATGGGTGGGGGCGCCGCCCCCACCCATAATATTAGGATAGGTTAGGTTAGGCTAATGTCCTTTCAAAGGGGTATAGGCTAGTAAACACTAGGATAGCCTATATAATACCCAGTGTGGGTGTGGGGGCTACCGCCCCCACACCCCCGCTGTTTGACATCTTTGCCTTAGATTTTTGGTGCATTTGTCTGTGAAGTGGGTATTTTTCAATTTGTCGATAACGAAAATCCTTCATGCGGACTATATGGAGAAAAATATGGCGAGTCTATTGGTCCCTATTTTCCCTAATAAATTGTTTCTAATAAGGCGGATGTAGTGTCCTTGAAGATTATCATATATTGTATTAATCTAAACTGTTTGGCGTGCAGACTATGTGGGTTTATAGTATAGGTTAGGTAAAGCTATAGTAGCCTAGGGCACGTTAGAGTAGGTTATATTATAATGCATTAGCTTAGACTAGGTTAGCTTATGAGATTATAGGTTATATCAGGTTAGGTTAAGCTAAGACTAGGCTAAGATTATTTTCTGTTAGGCTAAACTGGGTATTTGCTATGTTGTGCTTGGCTAAGTTGTGTTAGAATATGTTATATAAGTTACATTCAAATGGGAAATTAGTTCGCAATGTCTGCCGCCGAAGACCTGAAGCGCACGGTATTGTTTTCACTGGTGTAGGCCTGTGTGTGTACAAGCATTGGCGGGTTCATGCGTAGGTTATACATTTTATATTTGCAGCTGTATGTGTACGGTCGCACTAATAAGTCATGTCCCAGATGTCATTACGTTTGGCTCGCTCTGTGCTGTATTAATGTCTCTCAGATGTTGAATAGGGTGGATAAGTGTAGGCACATGTTTTTATATTTCACTCGATATGAAGAAATTCAGTTTTAGATATTGCCGATACCAATTATTGATCAAAATATACTTGGTGCTGAGACATCACTTATTAGGCCGACTGTACAAGCATTGGCGGATTCATGTGTATACATTTCATATTTGCAGGTGTATGTGCACAAGTAGACTGAACCGACAGTTTAAGTGTACACACACATTTAAAATACTTAGATACAAGTGGTTTACATTAAGTTAGGCTAAGTAAGCTAGGCTAGTTCAAGTGTACACACCCATTTAAAATACTTAGACACAGTGGTTTACATTAGGTTAGGGTAAGTAGGCTAGGCTAGTTCAAGTGTACAAACACATTGTATATATATTATAGAAAAGAGGAGGGTCCGTTTTCAAGGTTATTGGTACGAGTTGACTCGTTCCGCTAGGTACGAGTTGGCAAGGTACGAGTTGTCCAGCACCCGGTGGAAGAGGGGAGGTGATGTGGAGGGAGGGAGTAAGGGAGATGATGTGGAGGGAGAGAGGTGGAAGAATAAGGGGGGAGGGAGAGAGGTGGAAGAATAGGGGGGGGGGGGGGAGAATCAGAATACGACTCATTCTTTCCATGATGCAGTGGTTCTTACCAGTAGAACTAATTTGGGTAAACAAAAATAGACAACCCGGACAGGTGGAATCTCATTTATAATGGTAGTTTTGGGTTCCTATCATGTTATGCTTCATTGCTAGGCCTATATACTTTGTATCCACCGGGAAAAAAAAAATCTTGGCTTTAGGCCTAGGTTTTTTTTTTTAGCATTAACCTAACCAAAAAACCTAACCTAACCTAATAACCCCCAAATACATTTAGGTTAGGTTAGGTTACGTTTTTTGGTTAGGTTAATGCTAAAAAAAAAACAATAGCCTAAAGCCAAGACAAAAAAACAATTTCCGGTGGATAAAAAGTATATATATAGCAATGAAGCATAACATGATAGGAACCCAAAACTACCATTATAAATGAGATCCCAGCTGTCCGGGTTGTCTTCAATTTTTACCCTAGGCTAATTTGCATACATAAACATGTTAGTATAATTATACAATAGGCTAATAAAAATCATCGGGCACATACCGGTACATATTTAGCATATTAGGCCTATATAGTACGGTAAAGAAATTCATTACAAACAATAAAGAAATAATGTACACAATAAAACATATCCAAGTAGGGGGAGGGAGGGGGAGGAAGGGAGGGAGGTGGGGGGTAGGAAGAGAGTGATAGAGGAGTGAGGTGGAGGAGGGATAGTGGAGGAAAGTGGGAGGTGGGAGGGAGGGAGGGAGGGGGGAGGACGAAAGTGATGGGGAGGAAGGGAAGGAGGAGAGGAGGAAGGGGGCGGGAGGGATGGGGAATGGAGGTGGGAGGGAGGAAGGGAGGGAGGGATGGGGGGGAGGAAGGGAGAAAGGAAGAGGTAGGAAGGGAGGGATGGAGGAGGAAGGAAGGGATGGGGGAAGAAGGGTGGGACAGATCACAGATGAGGGGGATGGTGAAGGAATGAGAGAGGTGGATAAAACAAGATAGGGAGTTTGGGGTAGAAGAGGGAGGGCGGCCACGTAGCAACACCGTCAGAACAAAACCTCACAAGGAACCCAGCAACAATAACACTCACCCTACGTCCTTCCCCGCCTTCAGTAGTACCTTCCTCTTCTTCATCCTCCTTCGGCGCTTCCTCCGACCTCCCGAGCAGCCCTAGCGCCTTTACTACCCTCTTCCTCCTCTTTTGCGCCTCACAAACTATGCCTTCCTCGCCTTCTTCTGCTGAAGCGCCCTCTCACGAGCAGCCCGAGCCTCACACATGTCACACTACGCCCTCCTCGCCTTCAGTACCCTTCTTCTACAGTGCTTCCTCCCGAGCAGCCCAAGCACTTCACACAGTTGGTGTTAAAAACATTATAACGCAGTACACTACGACACGCGAACTTAAAACACAAGAATTACCGAAGGAACCGCGCACATCACACCTATCACTAGGGAAACTAACTCAGAACTAGTGAGCGCATGGCCGGCTGCGCATGCGTGTGTGTTGGAAGTGAATGGGGGGGGGGGGTACAGTCAATGATTGCCAACATACCCATTACAAATAAAAATATAGCTAGATTACTCCTTTAAGTTGCTTGCTAGATAGTACAAAGATGCGGAATATCGCTAGAAGTATGAAATTATATCAGTTATATCGCAAGAGAGATGTCACAATCTGCAGGATATCGCTAATATGGCATAATCCCTACTATATGACTAAACATACGCTCAAATCTCTATAATAAAGCAAAAATTTATGCCGCTAGATCTCAATAGCAATCGCTAGACCGAAGAAAATAAATTAGCTAAATTTTCAACACTGGGTCCTGAGTGAAGCTTCGGAGTCACGTGGCTAAAAACACAGGCGTCAAGTGACCAATTCTGAACTTTCGGCTATAAGGAAGATGGAGCTGTAAACATGGATATTAAGTAGAAATACGAACAAATACGTGAATGTAATGGGTAGAAAGTTTATTTATTTTTATTTTATGCATTGATATAGGTATTACAGCCGTGTTTTAGCTGGTTATTGTGTTTTATATCGAGGTCTACAGCCCAACTTCTTTATAGCCAGAAACTCGCTAGTGGCCAGTTTGGACATTAGTAAGCACCAGTATTTCAGGGTATGTAAGATAATAACCTTACAGTACCGGTGACGTCTCCTTTATTTGATTTCAGCGACATTTAGACATTTAGACGTGAAGCTTAGGGAAGATATGTGGTTGCTAGAAGGATTCATTGCAGCCTTTTAATTGATAGACGTCCTTCCCAAGCTGAACAAAATCGTCAGTTACCAGAATATAGTGGAAATGTCACCGGTATCGTAGAATAATAATTTCCCATCTTATATTATAGGCCTACGATTTCATGTTTATGTTAGGTTATTGAAAGTGTGTATACGGAAATAGTAGACTACACAGACAGAAATATGGAGTTACCACCAAGTTTTAAAACCACGCTTAACCCCTTCTGTACCGGCGACGTCTTTTTAAATGTTATTCTACCGATATTTATACCATTTTGTGCAGTTTAAAGTCCAAAAAACGGTCATTTGGGCCCTCCAGGAAGGCCAAGTCAAAACGATCGAAATCTAAACCAATCGTCCGATTTTAATTTTGCTTGCGCCATTCGATTTCAGCATGCCAAAGTGTACTTATGGTATACATTTAAACAAAATCCGAACAAAAATATCCTAACCTAACCTAGTGGTCCCGCCCTAATGCCCCTTTCACACATACAGGACTAGGGTGCCGCATGCAGCAGAGTAGCTAGTCGTGGCGTTTTTTTCCCCGACTTGGTGGAGCTGGCTCGGTAATGCCGCATCCAAAGGACTTCACCAGACTACAGAAGACTACAGCCGCATACAGCCGACGTTGTCGTCTTGACTCCGGAGAAGTCTTGAGACTCGAACCGACAATGGAAATAACGGTCATTTGTACATGCCGACTACACCCGCATCTATAAGACTTCAGACGATCGACTTCAGAGTCGATCCGCATACACTCGCATAAAGCCGACACATACAGGTTCTGTGGCCAACGGAGGTATATGAAGGGCGATCGACCAGGGGTGGACATCATTACAGTCGACTACGTCCTCGCCGAAAACAAATCGTAGCAGCGAAACGACTGCACCTATGGCTTTCATATTTTTACCACATGTACCTTACCCTTTTGGCTACCCACCACAAAAATCCCAAATCCCTACTCCCACCCACTCGCTGACTGTCGGTCCCGTCAGAAGGAAAAAAAAGGAAAATCTGTGGCGGCGAAACGACTGCACCAATCGGTTCCATATTTGTGTGACAAGTCCCTTACCCTTCTGCCTTCCCCCCACCACACCCCCAACTGCCTCCCACCACCCACTTCCAGCGTATCCGTACGAAGAAAAGGAAAAAAGGAAAATCCGTGGTGGCGAAACTACCTCACCAATCGGCTTCATATGTGTAACACAAGTCAATTACCCTTCTACCTTCCCCCACCAACCCCAAAACCACCCTCCCACCACCCTCCCACCCATACATTCCGATACCATAAAAGTCTCTGTAGTCTATAGTGTCTTTTCAGCTACTTTCGGGACCATCGGGGACCTGATTTCTGGCGAAAATGGACAAGGGGAGTGTATTTTTTACCATTATCCTTCCTTTCTCTCCCAACTTGATAGATTTAGCCAAAAAAAAAAAAAAAAAAAAAAAATCTGGCACTGGCAGAAGCACACCGTCAAAATTGGCTGGCACTCAGCGGGTTAAATGAGAGGGAAGAGAGTAGGAAGAGAAGAACAGGGGGTAGTAGGGAGGTGAGGAGGGAAGAGAGGAGAGGAAGAAACGAAGACAGGAGGAGAAGGAGGAAAAGAAGGGAGAGAGGAGGAAAAGAAGGGAGGGAGGAGAATGAGAAGCAGAGAGGAGGAGGAGAAGGGAGGGAGGGAGGAAAATGAGAAGCAGAGAGGAGGAGGAGAAGGGAGGGAGGGAGGAGAATGAGAAGGAGAGTGGAGAAGGGAGGGAGGGATGAGCATGAGAAGCAGAGAGGAGGAGGAGAAGGGAGGGAGGGAGGAGAATGAGAAGAAGAGAGGAGGAGGAGAAGGGAGGGAGGGAGGAGAATGAGAAGCAGAGAGGAGGAGAAGGGAGGGAGGGAGGAGAATGAGAAGCAGAGAGAAAGAGAAGGCGGAGGAAAGGAAGTAGACCTATGCGGCTGTACTCGTGTCTGTCGGGTGTATTCTAGTGTATGCGGCTGTAGTCTTTATGCTACACATGACACACAATTCGCTACGCTATACTCAAGGACTACAGCCGCATACAGAAGACTAGTGACGACTAGCGCCGACTAGCGCAGACTACTCCCCGCATCCACCAGACAAATGTCAAGTCTGGACGAAATTTTGAAACTCACAAACATATTGTTCTGGGGCCACGACTTGACACGCATTGCCAGGACTTCACCAGACTACAGCCGCATGGTCAGGACTAGGTGCCGACTCGGGTGCCGCATGCAGCAGAGTAGCTACTCTGCTGCATGCGGCACCCTAGTCCTGTATGTGTGAAAGGGGCATAAGGTCCGGACACTCTTCGGGTGACACAGCCTGCCACCACTACCACCACTCATGGGAGCTGGCCAACACTCCACGGCAAAGTGAGGACCGCCCACTTGCCCAACAAGACACCAAAATTTCGCCAAAGAGGAAAACGATAAACCTAAAAAGAGAGATATATATATATATATATATACACTAGGAGGGGTACCCGGCGTTGCCCGGGTTTAATTTCTACTACCATTATCACCATCATCAATCACTACTACCACAATCATCACAATACTACTACTACCATAATCACCGGCCTCGACCTCCCTGTGCCTCATTAAACGGCGACCTCGATTTCGGCCGCTAAATTACCTCCGATTTGGGATCTGACCTCATCCGTACCCCCATTTTGGGGAGCTGTGAACAACTTTCATTCCATACACCTTTTCGATGTATGATCTCAAGGAGTGTGAGTAACAGAACTGCCGATGTTATCTTGAAACTTTACTTGTCATTAGTAAGACCTCATATGGATTATGCTGTCCAATTTTGGTGTCCTTATTACAGAATGGATATAGATTCCTTGGAGAGAGTACAGCGAAGAATGACAAAAATGATTCATATTAGAAATCTACCATATGAAGAAAGGTTGAACAAATTAGGCTTACATTCGTTAGAAAGACGCAGAGTTAGAGGGGATATGATAGAAGTGTTCAAGTGGTTTAGTGGGGTAAATAAAGGAGACATGAAAAATGTACTGAAGCTCAGTGATAGCGAAAGAACTCGAACAAATGGTTATAAATTAGATAAATTTCGTTTCAGAAAAGATATAGGCAAATATTGGTTTGGTAACAGAGTTGTAGATGGGTGGAATAGGCTACCAAGTGATATAGTGGGATCAAGAACGATAGGGAGCTTTAAGATAAAATTAGATAGGCATATGGACGAGATGGATTGGGTGTGAGGGGGATCTACCAGGTGTGGGCCAATCGGCGCTCAGCAGATCCCCGTTATCTTGTGTTAATCTCTGACCGTTTTGGTGGGGTCAGTAGGCTACTCATGGTATTAGTGAGTTGGGCCTTGTAATTGGGGTTGGGTGTGACAGGGATCTGCCTTGTATGGGCCGATCGGCTTTTTGCAGACTCCCATTTTCTTATGTTCTTATATATATATACTGTATATATAATTATATATATATATATATATATAAATATATATATATATATATATATATATACAGTATATACAAAAAATGGGCTGCAAAAGAGAAAAGAAGGTGAAGGAAAAAAAATTAGTCGAGCTGACGACTGAAGCTCGAGGGGAAAGGAGAACCTTCACCAATCAAACTCCCGACGCCGGCCCTGAAGCCTCCCCCCCCCCCCCCCCCCCCCCCCACACACACACACACACAGCAATAATGGGCATAGCATTTGGGGGGTCTGAAATCACAGACTACTGTATAAACCATACCTGTACCCCTATGCAGTATAGTAAAGGTTAAAAATATATAATAAATTTCACAAATTCATTAATTTATTTGTATTTACAATTCCAGGCTCTTTATACAATGCACATCATACCTGACCCTCTGCCTTACACAGCTGTGAAGTATCCTTATCAATAATTACAGTATCCCTTGCTCCTGTACAATCGGCCTAATAAGTGATGTCTCAGCACCAAGTATATTTTGTTCTATAATTTGTATCAGCCATATCTAAACAGGATTTCTGAATTTTGAGTGAGATATACCAAGATGTTCCTACACTTAACCACCCTATTCAACATCAGACAGACATTACTACAGCACACAGCGAGCCAAACGTAATGACGGCTGGGACATGACTTATTAGCGCCACCGTACCTTCTGAGGACCCCTGAAATAGTTCCACCTTACAAGGCCTCCAAGTGTAAGGTACTGGCTCTGTATAGTCTTAAGGTGATGTCACACAAGTTTTTTCTCATCCTATTTTGAGGCTCATTCGCATTTGAATCGGCGACTAGATCGAAGGTAGATTAATCTAGCTAGTTTTATTCTAGCGGAACTTAAATATTGAAGACGCCAGACTACAAATTGCCCATAAAAATTGATGGAAAAATCGCTCGTGTGACACTGCCTTTAGTTTCTTGGAGTATTTACTACACTACATCGATATGTGGAATAAGGGAGGCCTAGCCATTAACCCCTTCTCTACCGGTAACGTCTATTTCATTTTATGCTACCTACTAATAGATTTTATTCAGTTTAGGATGGGCCTCCAGCAATTAACAGGCTTCGAACTTCTTTATCAACCCTTTTTACTACTACAGATCATTCTTAACCTATTCTGTACTGCGACGTCTTTTTAATATTATTCTAGCTATATTTAGAGGATTTGTGGTCTAAGAAGGATCTAAAGCAGTAAAAATGGTTAAAGGAGATAGTTCGAAGTCTGTTAATTGCTTGAGGCCTCTTTTAAACTGAATACAATCGTCTAATAGTAGCCAGATGCAAGTTAAAAGGACGTCGCGGTACAGAAGGGGTTAAGATACTCATAATAATCTAAATATAGCTGAAAATAAATGAAAAAGACATCGCTGGTACAGAAGGGGTTACAAAAATGACATGTGTTACAGACAAATGATAACTCTGAAGCACGGCTACTTGGTACTCTCGGTTAAGGAAGCCCACCTTGCTTTTTTTCTCTTTATCTCCCTCTCTCTTTAAGTTGTATCCATTCGGCCCCATTCAGCCTACTGTTTAAGACGTTTACCCTCATCCAGGTGTCAATATTTTCCTAGCGAGCCAGCATATATATATTTTTGTTTTGATAGCAAGCTAAATTTGTACATTTTGCGATAGAAAAATTTCTCCGGCGAAGCCCGATTTCTCCATACAATGCTGGCTCGCTATCGCTCGCCAGGAAGAAATCGACACTTGGATATGGATAAACGACTTAAAACTGTTGGCTGAATGGGGCCGAATGGATACAAGCCAGGGAAAGAGAAAAAAGGAGAGAAAAAAAAATGTATCACACGAGAGCTTTTATAGTCAACATTCTATAATCAACATTTTTCTGGCAACATTTTTGGACTATTTTGCACTGGTATCTGTAACTAGGCCGATGATAAGATAAATTTAGGTAACAGAAATATAATAAATGTTAACCTCATAAGCTGCCAGACCAGTGTTGAGGATAAATGTTGAGGGAAAAAGTGCTCGTGTGATACCGGCTGTACCGTCAAATAAAACACTACTTTCCTTCACTAAGTTGGCAATACATGATCACAGTGGTAAAACCGGTATCACACAAGCGCTTTTTCACTCAACATTTATCCTCAACATACTAGGTCTAGCAGCTTGTGAGATAAACATTTAATATTTTTCTATTACAGTAGCCAAGTTCATCTATCATCAGTCTAGTCTCCGGTACCAGTGCAAAATACTCCAGAAATGTTGCCAGAAAAATGTTGATCATCGAATGTTGACTATAAAAGCTCTCGTGTGATACCGGCTTAAGGGGAGGCTGGCCGTTTGTTTGGTCTATTAATTAATTTATTCATATATTTTTGTAGTTTCCTCCCTAGACCTCCATCAAGCTTAGAAAAACACCCCGTAGACCCCCTTCAAGATAAATTTGTACATTTTTCGGTAGAAAAATTTCCCATCCGAAGGCCAATTCCTCTTAAAATTGCAGGCTCGCTATCGCTCGCCAGGAAATAATCGACACCTAAATGGCACGAAAGGTCTTAAAATTGAAAACGAAATCGGGCGAAAGGTGTTAAAATCGCCAAACTAACGGGCCAAACGTCTAATAATCTCAAAACTAGTGGGGCTAAACATTAGAGAGAAGGGGGTCCAGAAAAACAGTCTGCCTCGGCTTAAGGGGAGGTATTTAGTGTGTTCCCTAGACCTCTATCAAGCTTAAAATTACACCCCCTTGAGTCCCTTTCAAGATAAATTTGTACATTTTTCGGTAGAAAAATGTCCCGGCCGAAGGCCGATTCCTCTTAAATTACAGGCTCGCTATCGCTCGCCAGGATAAAATCGACACCTGAATTGCACGAAAGGTCTTAATATGGGGTGAAAGTTCTTAAAATCGCTAAATTAATAGGGAAAACGTTTTATAATATCATAAGCAATGGGGCTAAACATGAGGGAGAAAGGGGTCAAGAAAAAAATCCCTCAAGTGGAGATCTCCCCTTAAGTAGCTGGTGTCTGGGTGTCTTTCAATAGATCATCTACCATTGTCAGCTGGAGTTCTCTTTGCAGTTAACTACATCTGCTCTAGGGTTAAGGGGACAGAGGTTATTTTTAGGGCTCTATTTATTTATATAGTCATATATTTTTTAGTTTCATCGTTAGACCTTCATCAAGCTTAAAAAAACACTCCCTAGATCCCCTTCCAAAATGTCCCGGCCAAAGGCCGATTTCTCTTAAAATTACAGGCTCGCTCTCGCTCGCCAGGAAAAAGTCAACACCTAAAAGGCACGAAAAGTCTTGATATTGATATAGAAATTGGACGAAAGCTTTTAAAATGGACAAATTAATGGGCCAAACGTCTTATAATTTGAAAACTAATGGGGCTAAACATGAGGAGGAAGGGGGACCAGAAAAATGACCCATCTCCCCTTCAATACACTAGAGAAGATTCCTGTAGCTGCATCACAGAGAAAATAATATAACAAGTCATTTCACCCCACTGTATCTCAATGTTCACAGTAAGGCCGGTATCACACGAGAGCTTTTATAGTCAACGTTCGATGATCAACATTATTTTGGCAACATTTAGGGAGTATTTGGCATAGGTATCAGAAACTAAATTGATGGTAGATGAATTTAGGTTACCGAAATATTATAAATGTTTACCTCATAAGCTGCCAGACCAGTGTTGAGGATAAATGTTGAGGGAAAAAGTGTTCTTGTGATACCGGCTTAAGTCTTATATAATATATAGTTCTCTGTTTCTATATCAAAGTGTAAAAAACACATAATTTCCTCCAACGACCTACGAACTATATTATTTTGAGTGTTACAAAATTCCCACAAGAGGTACAACAGGGACCTGGGTACAGAATACAGGTCTCCCTCACTGTCCGATGCCCCGATTTACGATATTCCCACAAGAGGTACAACAGGGACCTGGGTACAGAATACAGGTCTCCCTCACTATCCGATGCCCCGATTTACGATATTATTATTGTTTTTTTAGGTGTTTGGGTTTGGGTTTGGGCTGCTCCGAGAACGCATCCCCATTTATCCAATTAATTTTAGGTTTCGCTATACAAACGCATCACCATTTATCCAATTCATTTTAGGTTTCGCTATACAAACGCATCACCATTTATCCAATTAATTTTAGGTTTCGCTATACAAACGCATCACCATTTATCCAATTTATTTTAGGTTTCGCTATACAAACGCATCACCATTTATCCAATTTATTTTAGGTTTCGCTATACAAATTTTTCTATCTAAGATGGTGTTTTCTATCTAAGATGGTGTTTTCAGGAGCGTAACCCAATCGTAAATCGAGGGAGACCTGTAGATCTGCCATAAAGGGTCATAACTCTGGAATATAATGGAACTGACTTCAGCACATGACACCATCACACCTTAATTCAAATAATGTACATTACCCAAAATCAACATCGCCCGTTTCTCCGTCGCTATACAACGCATTTTCACATTTCGCACAAACCCACGACTCGCACCGACCATCCGGACTGACAATACTTTTTTGGCGTACTGTACCTTAATCCAAACCACCCAAGTACATCCAATTAAATATCAACTTCATCCAACTTTATATCAACTTCATCCAATTTTATATCAACTTACACATAGATTAACCTTACTTGCTAATTGTTTATTTATCTTATTATAAGGGGAGGTTATTCTATTTTAATTTTCTTTTTATTACATTTTTTTTCTTCTAGTTTGCTCCCTAGACCTCTATCAAGCTTACAAAAACACCCCCAAGATAAATTTGTACCGTACATTTTTTTGTAGAAAAATGTCCCGGCTTTGAAGACTGATTCCTACTAAATTACAGGCTCGTTTTCGCTCGCCAGGAAATAATCAACACCTAAATGGCACAAAAAGTCTTAATATTGACAAAGAAATGGGGCGAAAGTTCTTAAAAATCGCCAAACTAACGGGGTGAATGCCTTAAAATCTCATAAATAATGGGACTAAGCACGAGGGAGAACGGGATCCAGAAAAACAAATACCTCCCCTTAACCCTTTGAAGCTCGACGAGTTTTAGCAGTTTATTTTGGCCATCATTAGACGATTTTATACAGCTTAGGAAGTATCTGTGGGTATTAAAAGGGTAAATACTATCTCAATCAACCCTTTGACTTGCATATACCGTTACTAATCTGAATAAAATCGTCTAATAGTAGCCAGAAACAGAACAGAAACGCGTATTGGAGCTTGAAAGGGTTAACACGAATGTCAATTTTCCAATTTTGTGATATGGCTCCTGTAGTCCAGTTGTCCAAAATAAATCCATATGATCAACCTCTTAAGGGGGCCCACCTCACTTTTTTCTCTTTCTCTCTCTCTCTCTCTTTGGCTTGTATCCATTCAGCCTACTGTTTCAAGACGTTTACCCCCATCCAGGTGTCAATATTTTCCTGGCGAGCAGTAAGAGCCAGCATATATATATATATTAATTTGACAGTAAGCTAAATTTCTTCGGCGAAGTCGGATTTCTCCATACAATGCTAGCTCGCTATCACTCGCCATGAAGAGATGACACCTGGATGGGGATAAACGTCTTAAAACAGTTGGCTGAATGGGGCCAAATGGATACAAGCCAGAGAAAGAGAAAAAAAGCAGGTGATCCCCCCTTAAACCTCCACTAACATCTGTTGTGGCCACACTATAGGTAGCGCCAACCAACTTGACAATAATCTTAATATCTGACCTCTCTGGAACTCAAAAGGGCCTAGAGAAAACTGGCTGTAAATATCAAAACCTTATTTACTGGCGGACTCTTCCCAAATGATAGAAACGTCAGCTCCTGCTTTCATTCATTTTGAGTTATAAGAAGTTAAGGGGTCAAGATTATTGTCAAGTTTGCTGGCGCTATCTTTAAGGGGGGTCACCGGCTTTTTTAATCTTTCTCTCCTTTACTCTCTTTCCCTGGCTTGTATCCATTCGGCCCCATTCAGCCAACTGTTTTAAGACGTTTATCCCCATCCAGGTGTCATTTTCTTCATGGCGAGCGATAGCGAGCCAGCATTGTATGGAGAAATATGACTTCGCCGGAGACATTTTTCTATCGAAAAATGTACAAATTTAGCTTGCTGTCAAAACAAAAATACAGTGGGCGGGTGCCCAACCCCGAAAGGAGTTGAAATAGGGGAGCTATCCCCCCGCCAAAGGCGGCTTTCTAGGGCCTTTCCTAGCTGATGCTGAGAGGATTGGGTTCTAGTCATGTGGTGATGGGCTGGTCTATCCGAGTGAGAACTGAGCGATCTCTGCCATACCCATAGCTTACTCTGACTGTTCCTTTTACTTATATATCTTCTAGATCTCAAGTGGCGGCGTCTTTTCCGTGGATTGACCTCCCTACTGCCAACCTAGAAGTTGTCAGATTGGGAGCCAAAGCGTCACATTTATCCCTTACCCCTCAACTTTCCCTTCATAATTGCTGAGGGGCACAGGGCCTTGGGTGGGGCTTTGGTTTCCCAAGCGTTTCCGCACCCTCCTCAGCTCCCCGCCTTGGAGTGGCTTCGGTCACCCGGGCTTTGTTAGTGGTAAGCAGGGAGGATTTTGTGGGGGCGCTCGTTTATGGCCTTGGCCTTGCTCGAGACCTTGGGGCTGTTCGGCCAGACAGCCTGGGGAACCAAAAAAAAAAAAAAAAAAAAAAAAAAAAAAAAAAAAAAAAAAAAAAAAACAGTATGTATATGCTGGCTCGCTACCACTTGCGAGGAAAATATTGACACCTGGATGGGGGTAAACATCTTAAACCAGTCGGCTGAATGGGGCCGAATGGATACAAGCCAAAGAGAGATGGAGAGAAAGAGAAAAAAAAGTGAAGTGGGTCCCATTAATACTGAAGACTTACCAGTGTACATGCAAACATTATATTAGTCTACTCCTTCAATGTCAAGCTCTTGCACCACACAGCTTCTTGGTAATATTAAACAGGTCTCTCTCACTATCCGGTGCCCCGATTTACGATATTAATATAGATTTTTAAGTGTTTGGGTTTGAGTTTTGGCTGGTCCCAGAATGCATCTCCATTTACCCCAATAATTCTAGGGTTTGCTATACAATATTTCCTTTTAACCTTTTGAGTACCAGCGACGTGTGTTATGTTTTATGCTAGCTATATTTAGACGATATTATGCAGCTTGGGAAGGATCGGTGGTAGTTGAAAAGAGTTCGTGGAGATAGTTTGAAGCCTTATTATTGCTAGAGGTCCTTCCTAAGCTGTATAAAATCGTCCAATAGCTACCAGAATATGATGAATAGGACGCCCCTGGTACTCAGCGGGTCAAGATCGGGTTTTCAGGAACACAACCCAATCGTAAATCGCTGGAGACCTGTACTCCATTCAAACTAAAGCCGGTATCACACGAGAGCTTTTATAGTCAACATTCTATGATCAACATTTTTCTGGCAACATTTCTGGAATATTTTGCACTGGTATCGGAAACTAGACCGAGTGTTGATGTATTTAGGTTACCGAGATATTTTTAAACATTTTGACCTCGTAAGCTGCCAGACGTGTTGAGGATAAATGTTGAGGGAAAAAGCGCTTGTGTGATACCAGCTTAACTTGGCAACTTATTCAACCCTTCTCGTAGTTGCTCCTGGTTCAATATATATTACTATCTCAATCAACCCTTTGACTTCCATATACCGTTACTAATCTGAATAAAATCGTCTAATAGTAGCCAGAAACAGAACAGAAACGCGTATTGGAGCTTGAAAGGGTTAACATTGTTGGACATAATAATAAAAATAATAAAAGTTTTTCATTATTCAGCTTCAAGGGACACTCCACACATCACTAATTATGTCCATTGATAAATATTCAGGAGCTAAGGGTGTGCTGCCAAATTAATTTAAATGAATTATAGCAACCGTGACACAAGAAGTTCATCCTCGTTAGTTAGTTATGTAGAGCAGATTAAGGGGACAGAGCCCGTTTGTTTGGTCTATTAATTGATTTATTCATATATTTTTCTAGTTTCCTCCGTAGACCTCCATCAAGCTTAGAAAAACACCCCCTAGACCCCCCTTCAAGATAAATTTGTACATTTTTCGGTAGAAAGATTTCCCGGCCAAAGGCCGGTTCCTCTTAAAATTGCAGGCTCGCTATCGCTCGCCAGGAAATAATCGACACCTGAATGGCACGAAAGGTCTTAAAATTGACAACGAAATGGGGCGAAAGATGTTAAAATCGCCAAACTAAAGGGCCGAATGTCTTATAATCTCAAAAATAGTGGGGCTAAACATCAGGGAGAAGGGGGTCCAGAAAAACGGTCTGCCTCCCCTTAACCAGACCACTGAGCTCCATACGGAACTCTGACGGAACTCCTTGTGGTGGCAACAGATAATTAGCAGAGTACAAGATACAACACATCTCCGTCCTATCCCTCAAACTACAAGCCCAGGAAAATACAAGGAGTTTCTTTTTACTCCCCCCCCCCCCCCCTATATTATATTAATTTACCAGGTTAAATTCTAACACTCGATTCATTCATTAGCATATTTATGATGCACACAACTATGGAGTAAGCATTATATTGGCAAAGTTAATCTGATCTTGCATATTTGAATGATTTTGCATATTTGTTTATTTTGCAAGTTTTACATTATAATCATATCATCAACATTCTTTAAGTCGTACATGAAATTTGAAGTACTCAATTCGTGTAGAAAAAATGTAAATACAGAAAGTGGTAAAGTCTATACCATAATTTGTTAAGCAAAATTTAGTTGATTCATTAGTTGATGATGATGCAGTTTTTACCACCATGCACTCCCTGCTCAAGAGCTGGGCTAGGGTGGGTGCCCGGATTATCAGGGACTTCGGTGAACAGTTGCCACAGATTGCTAGATCGCGCCATTCACCAACAGCACTGGCGTCAAAATAAAACAAAAATAGATGGCACTTTGCTGTCTGCTTACTCCAAGTTATTTATAAGTCTTACATCTGCACACACAAAGTACACACAAGCAAGATGTGCATCCTAAAACGAATACAGATCTCCCATCTGTCACCAAAGTACTACTGCTTAAGCAAAAACATACAGTACTGTCATTTAAACTCTAAGTGAAGGAAATTACAAGATTCCTGCCCATGGTACAGGTCTTTCTCACTCTCCGATACCCTAATTTACGATATTATTATAGGTTAATAAGTGTTTGGGTTTGGGTTTTGCCTGGTCCCAGAACGCATCCCCATTCACCCCATTAATTCTACTGTTTGCTTATTATGATTTTTCTATTTTACATCGGGTTTTCAGTAAAGTAACCCAATCGTAAAACGAGAGACCTGTAACGTGTGGTGCTCCTGTATGGCTCCCTCTTTTGACAACTTTGAATTACCCAATTATAAGATATACTTGCTCATGTAGTAATGTACACCCTATGTGGTGGATTGTGTTCTTTTATTTCATAACAAAACATTTATTTTAGTAAGCATTATTTCCACATAGCGATTTTGATAAGTTATTTTGCCTTTATATTGTCTTTGTCCAAGTTTTGGTTTGTTTAGTTTGCAAGTTTTACATTTTAATCATGAGAATATGGTAAATAAAAGGCTCAAATGAAACAAAACTAATATATTACAGTAAATTAATGTGCACTGAGGTAATACTTCCTTGTTACTGTACTCCAATAACTAATTGTGTATTATAGTTTTCAAAAGGAACAAATAATTTAGCATAAGAATACCAGCAGTACTGTGCTTCATGAAAAGCATGCCTTAAGGGGGGTCACCGGCTTTTTTTTTTATCTTTCTCTCCTCTTCTCTTTTCCTGGCTTGTATTCATTCGACCCCATTCAGCCAACTGTTTTAAGACGTTTATCCCCATCCAGGTGTTGGTTTTTCCTGGCGAGCTGTAGCAAGCCAGCATATTTATTAAATTGTTTTTGACAGCAGGCTAAATTTTTAAATTTTTTGATAGAAAATTTTCTCCGGCAAAGCCGGATTTCTCCATACAATGCTGGCTCGCGGAAGAAATCGACACCTGAATAGGGATAAACGTCTTAAAACAGTAGGCTGAATGGGGCCAAATGGATACAAGCCAAAGAGAGAGGGAGAGAAAGAGAAAAAAAGCGAGATAGGCCCCCTTAAGGAAACATTTATGTAATTCCTAAAACTGTCAGCATTCAAACACTTATAAACCAAACACACAAAGTGAGTATCTTCACTGGGCTTCAAGGCTTAGGACTTATCCTTGTATAGTGGCACTAATAAGTCATGTCTCAGCTGCCATTGCATTTGGCTCGATCTGTGCTGTATTAATGTCTGTCAGATGTTGAATAGGGTGGGTAAGTGTAGGAACTTGGTTGTATATCTTACTCAAAAAGAAGAAATCATGTGTAAATATTGCTGGTACCAATTATTGATCAAAACATAATTGGTGCCGAGACATGGCTTATTAGCACGACTGTACAATCACTTTTTTCTTGCTAGCATGTACAGTCGCGCTAATAAGTGATGTCTCGGCACCAAGTATGTTTTGATCAACATTTGGTATCAGCAATATTTACACATGATTTCTTCTTTTTGAGCGAGATATAAAAACATATTCCTACACTTATCGACCCTCTTCAACATCTGACAGACACTAATACAGCGCAGAGCGAGGCAAACGTAAGGACAGCTGGGACATGACTTATTAGCGCCACCGTACACATATACCATTTTGAACTCAATAAAAGTGGAGTGTGAAAAACCTAAAGACATATATGGCACATTGAGCAACATTACATGGCTACTATAGTGTATTCGCTGTAAGTAGGCGAGAAATCATGACCTCTAACCTCTGTAACTCAAAAAGGGCTAGAGCAAATTGACTGTAAATTTCCACATCTATTCCTTGGCTGACTCTTCCAAAATGGTAGAAATATTAGATCGATTATTCTAGCCCTTTTTTAGTTACAGAGGATAGAGGCCATGATTTCTCGCCTAATTAGAGCGAATAGACTAAACTATATAGGAAGATTCCTTATAACATGAGGGTTGTGGTGGTATGTATATAGTACTCCGTTCCTTTTTCAACTCACGATAAATTGAATCCCTTAGCAGCTCATTTCTTGATAGGTGATGGAAAAATAAGAAACTACTAAGTCTAGGCATCATATTAATACCAAGTTTATATAATTAGCCCCATATTTCACCACAAAATCTTCAAAATAACCGAGAAATCATGATGGGAACTTAGCATTTTACTGTCAGTTGAAAATAAACCGAGTACAATCTAGTTATCTGGTAGTGGTGAGTTAGTATACAAGGGCAGTGGTGGTGGTGGTGGTGGTGGTGGTGGTGGTGAGGGCAGTGGTGGTGGTATGTCTGAGGGAGACTTGACTGAGGTATATGGCAGATTTACACAAGGACTTTTTCCAGCAATTTTTCATCTCCAATTTTATGTGGCAGCGTAATGAAACTATTTTGCAAGGATATCAGCAATTAGACTGAATATGACAAAACTTGTATGAAAATTTAATATATTCATATTTTTCACCAACCAACTTAATTTCTAAACTCAATTAATGAAATCAACAAATAGATGTGGCACTCCAAGGACTCGGACCTAGGATACTCACACCAAAATGCCGCGCATTTATGCATTACGCTATCAAAACAGTTAAAGAATGATGCACTAGCCTACAATTTATTATGTAGTTTCGAATCCTGCCAGATAAGTTTTGGATAAAAAATTTGTCAAGAAACATCAGTGTAAACCCACCTTAAGTGTGACGCGGATCATGACAGATGATCGCCCACTTAACGTCAACAGCACTATACTCTCTTCACAGTAACAAGGCATATTATTCCATCAAACAGTAGCTCCTCTTTGTTTCAATTATAACCCCTTCTGTACTGTCAACATAATTTTAGTTTATTCTGGCTGCTTCAAATCAATTTTACTAAGTACAGAAAAGATCTATAGCAATTATAAGGCTTTAAACTAACTCAATCGACCATTTGAACTACCACAGACCCTTCTTAAACTGCAGAAAATCTCCTAAATACAGCTATAAAAAAAATCTAAAAAGACGTCGCCAGTACAGAAGAGGTTAACGTTTATTTTTGGATACATAGTAATAAAAGTTATTCATTATATAGCTCCAAGGACCACTCCACACATCACTGCCAACCAATCATGTTCATTAATTAGCATGCAGTGAGATGAGGACTTGATGCCAAGTTAATTTGTACAGAGTATAATGTCGCCGCTGCATTAAAGTGGCCAAATGCCCTATAAATAACCAATACACCTTCACAAGCTAAACTATTCAGGCTATTTCCATTAACTTTCAGGCCTCCAGTAATGTTGAGGAAAATAATAGCTAGATTTGGGGGGGTTTTTACCTGTCGGATTTGGATTTGGTAGACTTGGATTTGAGAACTCTACTTCGAAAAAAAAAAAAATAGGAAAAGTGGGGATTGGGCCTGAGTATATAGAATAGAATAGAACTTAGAGATTCTTGGATGATGGTACTGTACTGTGTCTGAATAATATGCTTCAGTTGCAATTTAAACAACGGAAGACATTATGTTGCACAGTATGGTTGGCCAAATAAGTCGTGTCTCCGCTGTCATTACGTTTTACTCGCTGTGTGCTGTATAAATGTCAGTCAGATGTTGAATAGTGTGTGTAAAGATAGGAACATGTTTGTATATCTCACTCGAAACGATTAATTGATGCTTAGATAGTGCCGATACCAATTATTGATCGAAATATACTTGGTGCCGTGACATCACTTATTTGGCCGACTGTACCATCAGCCAATCAGTTTGAAATACTGTAGGGTTCTCTAGACCAAAGAGAGTAAGTGCAAATTGGCCAGGTTATACAAAAATAGACTATAGACGATTACAGTGTTATGTTGTACATACACAGTTGTAGAGAGATGAGGCAGACACATGTGTGGAAGTTTGACTGGATAGGATGTTCTCATGGATTTGTCTATAGTTTTAAGGGTGATGAGTCTACCGCCGTTACTGACGGCCCGGTCTTGTCTGATGAAGTTATGAAATGTGGGGTTTTTTTGTGCAGTTTTGTTTCTTGTAAGCGTTAAGGTAAATGAAAGAGCTTACATATTGAGAAGTTACATTTGATAAAGTTCTATTGTCTTTATATTGTGTCGTCTCTGTTTTGGTTTGTTTATTTTGTAAGTTTTACATTATAATTTGCTGTAGTGTTGTTAAGTAATTTAAAATATTAATTTACCGTAAAACCATACTGGTCATCTCTCTTGAACGTGGTTACATACAGATAGGCTAAACCAACACTTGCTGCTACTTCATCTGTCTCTAACTGTACAGTTGGCCACATAAGTTATGTTCCAGTCTATGATCTTATACATGGAAATATAATGCACGATTAAATTACGTGTAGTTTCTTATGCAGTGGGTAACTTATCTCAACTGAGTAGTTAACTGATAATTAAAATGAAACCCACTCTCAATTCATTCATACTATTTTTGTATCAGGCACACACCACTGCTGGGGGTGGGTGACTCGAGACAGAGCCCTTACAGTAACAACATTCAAGGGCTCCAATTCTCAGGGTCCGGAACCACTTTCGCGTTCCTTCGCCCCTTTCTCTGTCTTGATGAGTAGGAAAATTTTACAAGGGGAAGAGGATTCCTAGCCCCCTGCCCACTTTCCTTTGCCCACTTTCCTAAATACGATCACAATGAGGAACAGAACTTATGTGGGCAACTGTACATGTTGATTTTCAGGACAATTAGTGACATTTTACTGTTGACGTTAAGAGAACTGAGGTATTGTGCTAACAGGGAGTCACCGGGCAGTTAGACACTTGGCTTTCACAATCAAAAGTAACCCCTTTAATACCGTCGAGCAATTTTAATTTTACTCAGGCAAACTTTATTCTGCTTGGGATGGACCTCTCAGATGGGTTGAACTGTATCATTTTGTCTGTGCTTTCTTGACTGTATTTTGCTTAGAGCTAAAATGTTGTACCATTGCTTTACCAATCTCAGTTAGCTAGCCCTCAAACTCCCACGGGTCCTTCATGAACTGAATAAAATGGACTAATGCTAGTCAGAATAAGAGGAAGGAAGGCGGCCTGGTATTGAAAGGGTACGAAGGGTTGGGAAGGAATATGAGCCAAGAAGGATCATTTCAGATTGTTGTACAGGGACTCTTCACTTAAAGTTATCTAGTCTTAACTTGTTTTGTTATTACACTGTTCATAAGTTGTTGTTGTTGTTGTTGTTCCCCAGACTGTCTGACCGAACAGACCCAAGGTCCCAAGCAAGGCCAAGGCCATAACTAAAGCACCCCCACAGAACCCTCCTAGCTCACCACTAAGAAAGCCCAGGTGACCGAAGTCGCTCCCAGGCGAGGGGCTGAGGAGGGTGCGGAAATGCCAGGGACACCAAAGCCCCACCTAGGGCCCTGTGCCCCTGAACAGTTGACAGTTGCCCCTCAGCTGTTCATTAGTTGTATGTATGTATATACTCAGGCACGTACCCCATTGCTGGGGGTGGCCGACAAAAGACAGAGCCCGAACAGAAACCACATTTAAAGTTCCTATTCTCAGGGTCTGGGACCACTTTCGCGTTCCCTCGACCGTTTCTCAGTCTCGTGGAGTAGGAGAATTATACACTAGTTAGGGAACATAATTCACTTAAAGTTGTTCGGCTTCATTATTAAGGCTCGCCATCGCTCGCCAGGACAAAATCGACACATAAATGGCACGATAGGTCTTAAAATTTATAACAAAATGGGACGAAAGGTCTTGAAATCGTCAAACAAATGGGCCGAACGTCTGAAAATCTCAAAACTAATGGGACTAAGCACGAGGGAAAAAGGGGACCAGAAAAACGACCGTCTCCCCTTAAGTTGTAACTGAGAACAAATATATTTGTATCTCGGGAACATACCTACAACTCTCCAGTGTACCAAACTTTCTTGCGATTGTAACTGTGTTGGTGGTGTAATGGTTTAGGTGCTTATGTTCTGGGTGTGGTGTCTCGAGTTTGAATCCCGGGAGGACCATATGCTTTCAATAGTTTATTCAAGTACCGGTAACATGACTTAACTTCGGACGGGGAGATAACTTCGGACACTCTAGAAAAAATATACAATGAACCACAGTTATGGGATAAATACATGATGTTATGGAAAAACAAGTATGTCTGCGGTGTTCTTCCATAATGCAGAGTCATTTTTCCATAACTGTAGCTTACATACTTTTACCCAGAAATGTCCGAAGTATAGCCCCCGTCCGAAGCTAGGTCATTTCACGGTACATTGGGGTTTGTAATTGATGATTAATGTTAGGAATAGGGTGTTACTTATATGGGTTTATTTAAAACTTGATAATAAGGAAGAACAACTTAAAACAGCTTTTGTTCTCAATTAATGAGGCGTAATATTCAAAGGAGTCCAACATTAAGTGACGCTTGCCTGTAACATTCAGAGTGGGCTTAACCCTTTCTGTACCGGCATAGTCTTTGTAAATCTATTCTGGCTACTGTTAGAGTTTAAAAAGGGCCTCCAGCAATTAACAGGTTTTGAACTACAATATCTCACTTAACACTTTTTACTCCCACATATCCTTCTTCGACTGCACAAAATCGTCTAAACATAGCTAGATTACAATTAGAAATACGTCGGCGGTACAAAGGGCTTAACCCCTTCTGTACTGGGCACATCTTTATAATTTGATTCAAGCTATATTTAGACAAATTTGTGCAGTTTAAGGATCTATGGTAGTAAAAAGGGTTAAGCGAGATATTTTAAAGCCTGTTAATTGGTGGAGGCCCTTTTAAAACTGAATAATATTGTCTAATAGTAAACAAAATAAAGATAAAAAGTCATCAGTAGTACAGAAGGGCTTAACCCTTTGAGTACCAGCGACGTCAGTTATATTCTATTCTAGCTAGATTTAGACGATATTATGCAGCTTAGGAAGAATCTGTGGTAGATAAAAGGATTGGGTGAGATAGTTTGAAGCCTTATTATTGCTAAAGGTCCTTCCTAAGCTGAATAAAATCATAAAATAATTGCCTGAATATAATGAAAAGGACGTCACCGGTAGTGTACGGGTTAAAGAGGTATATATTACTCCCGGTCACCAACCATTCTCCTAGTGGGGCGTGTGGTGCGGAATAACTTCAAAGTTTTGGTTGTAATCACAGTAGATTGTAGTTTTCCAATTCAGTATATAATCTTAACAAAACTGAGATAACAAACAAATACTCTTATAGAGGCTCACAAATACATTCTAAAATGCAACTTAACTCCACATGCAAAATAATACAACATATCTATAAAACAAAACACAAATTTATAAGAACAAACTACAAGTACTGAATACAGATTTTGTCAATGAATAATGTACTATATAAAAATGTTAACAGCTTATTATTTACTTACAAAGTGTATTGGATGATAGCACTGCAGGTGACCCTTATCCATGGGTGGGAATCTGTTGCAGTGTCTTGACCTATTCTTGACACATATATACAAAGCTTGACATAAGCCAAACAGTATCTATGTACATCACTGCTACCATACATGTGTGTACCGGTAGACAACTACCATAGTTGTGCTTCATCAAAACAACTTTGTGCCAATTACAGTCATTCCTATAGTATGTGTACTCATATTGCATCCCTGTGGTATTCAATGCATCTTAACAATACTATCGTACAAAATACAGTATCTTTTCTTCTTGTGCAGGATTATCTGACAACAAACCTGTTGCTATACCCTTTAATTGATGTGATACACATCAACGTTTTTCCTCTTATGTATATCTATATATTGTATATATAAAAAAAAAAAAAAAAAAATGCTTTATGTTTCTATGAAGCAGGATCAATTGAGGCCACTGTAACAAGTGCAGCTTTCAGCTCGCTCATCACACACAATCTTCAAGTGCATAGCCACATCAAAGTGTACTTAGCACTTCACATACTGTAAAAGCATCCACACATTAAAGTCAAAAGACTATACACTGAAATAGAAAGTTTTTACAAGGTGGCTATAGGTTTACCGGTATCGGCATGTAAATACATCACAGAACTAGAGAAAACAAGAGCTAGTATACTATTGTTGCTATTATTTGTTTTCAGTTATGAAATAAATGCACACTAACTTAATCCTGCTTTCTTAAATACTGATTAAAAATCAGAAGGCTGGTGGGTATTTGCAGCTTACTCTATATAGAAACTTGACATACTTAAGATAGTTTCCGGGCAGAAGTTAGACCTCTGCCATGAGCGACTGTGATTCAATGGGAGGAGCGGAGTCGTAGAGTGTGTCCGTATCTTGGGTGGGTTCTCCTTGTAACTGGCACTGGTTGTTTAACGTCCCAGCACCACAATCGCAGAAAAATCTGAAACATAATACCATAACCTGTAGAGTTTAAATACGGTACTAAACATTCAATAAAACTCCCTTATATCATATATATTATATACTATTTATTGAATAGGATTCCCTGCATTATGATGATACATTTTTTACCACCATGCACTCCCTGCTCAAGAGCAGGGCTAGGGTGATTGCCCTGATGTATCAGGGACTTCAGTGAACAGTTGGCACAGATTGCTAGACCGCGCTGTCCACCACAGCACTGGTGTCTGCCAATACCACACACAGGCTGGCCCAAGACTAACCCTAGATCTCACAGTTTACAGGCGAGTGCTCTACCAACCGCGCTACAGCCTGTGGCTAAAAAAATATGTTGTTGTTGTTGTTTTTCCCCAAGCTGCCTGGCCGAACAGCCCCAAGGCCCCGAGCAAGGCCAAGGCCATAACCGAGCGCCCCCACAGAACCCTCCCTGCCGACCACAATAAAGCCTGGGTGACCGAAGCCACTCCATGGCGGGGAGCTGAGGAGGGTGCGGAAACGCCCGGGAAACCAAAGCCCCACCCAGGTCCCTGTGCCCCTCAGCAATTATGAAGAGAAAGTTGAGGGGCAAAGGAAAGATGTGACGCTTTGGCTTCCAATCTTGGTAGATTAGGAGGTCAATCCACGCAAGAGATGCCGTCACTTGAGATCTAGAAAATATATAAGTAAAAGGAACAGTCAGAGTAAGCTATGGGTATGGCAGAGATCGCTCAGTTCTCACTCTGATAGACCACCCCATCACCACATGACTAGAACCCAATCCTCTAAGCATCAGCTAGGAAAGGCCCTAGAAAGCCGCCTTTGGCGGGGGGATAGCTCCCCTATTTCAACCCTTTTCGGGGTTGGGCATGTTATGAGGGGTGGTTGTCGCTGAGTAGCACCCAGCTGGCTAATGACTCATAACACTGGCAGCCTGGTCATGGTCAAGGTATCCTGTTTGTGGAGTCACCACAACACCAATGAAGCTGGCAATCAAGATGCAAGCAACTCGTAACCAGAACCAGGCGCACCGAAGGCAGACCGCATTAGGGGGTAGTACGGAAGAGGCATTTCGACCCACAGCCGAATACTATGGTCCCCCTGACAACCTTACCTATTCGCCATTGACCTGAAGGGACCAAAGTTGGAGTGTGTACTTCCTTTTGAGTGCAATTTATAGACAGTCTGTTTCTGTGGCAGTCCTGAAAGATTAGGTGTTTGACACCCGAAGGGAAGAGAGGAAAACCTAATATTTAGTCATGGCTCCGGAGTCCAATGACGTAATGCCAATAAATATATTCAACCTTATTCAGCCTATAGGCTAAGCTGGTAGGCCTATAAATGCCCACCAACAATAAAGAACCAACTTCATAGGCAACTGTGAAAATACCTATGGGACGCCATTTGTCACGGATGTCATCATGAAGTACAGTAATAGTAAAAGTATTTAATAAATCCAAGCGAATGATAAATGAAATATTAAGTTAAATAATGTTAAAATAATAAATACAGCTGTTGAGTTACTGTGTGCTTCCCATGTGTCTGTTGTTTATCTACCATGTCATCTCACTTGCCTTGATCTTTGAGCTTCCTTCATTGATATAACAAGATGACACATATGGGAAGGGGAAGGAGGTCGGACTCGTATTACGTCATTTGACTACTAAGAGAATATTACTTTGCACAGAACTTGTACCAGGGACAGATGAAGGCGTCTGAGAATTAACTGGCTGCCCATCCTCTCCCGACCATTCCTCCTCGGTCTCCTCCTCACCTTCAAACAAATCATATACATACTAAACATGCAATGGTTTAACGTCATTTTTCCATTACATGGGTTGTAACGGCTCAGACGGGGTTGCCTTTCAGTAGTTGGAGTGTACTATCTATCTATCTATTGCCTGACGCCATGATCCCTGAAGGGGTGGCCACGAACGAACCGCCCCCATGCACCTCTGTCCTCAGTCAGTCAACGCCCTTCCTCCCAACCAGCACCGCCTTCATCCATATACTTCCTCACTCCATTCTTCCACCTCTCTTTCGGTCTACCTCTCCCTCTCTGTCCTTCCACCTCGCTCTCGTACACCTTCTTAGTCATTCTCTCGCTTCCCATACGTTCCATATGGCCTAACCATCTAAGGTGTTCCTTTTCACACTTTCCAGCATATCTACCTCCACAACACACCTCCTTCTTACTTCCTCATTCGTCTGTCTATCCCTCCATGTAACTCCGCACGCACTTCTCAAGTAACTCATTTCCACCCCTCTCACTCTTGGTCTGAGTCTCTTCTCAAACGTCCATGCTTCGCTTCCGTAAGTCAGTGTCGGGATTACCACACTGTCATGCAAGGACTTCTTCACTTCCATACTGACCACCCTATTTCTTGTTACTGCTTTCAGCGTTCCTACAACCCTCTTCCCCTGTTGTACCCAATCCCGCACGGGAGTGTACTGTAGAAGTAAACTTCCGTTAATCCGAAGGGCAGCGGACCGGCCCTCGTTCGGATTAGTGGATTTTTCGGATTATCGGACTTTACCCCTATGAACCTGTGTATGACGAAAACATTGAGGCATTAGGCCACCCAAATGACACAATGGTACACACACACATATGTTCATGAAATCACTTCAAAAGTTTACCATTGTCATTGTAGCCTATTACCTACTTCAAAACATTCAGATTAATGGTCAAAGGAATCTGCTGATATAAACGTCTTCTTCTTCTTCCGTCTACTAGCGAGTTTGTCTTGCTCTTGAAGATCAGATTAGATGTGGTTCGGGAAGTAATGCCTTAACAACGGCCCTTCCCTGAGAGGTTCTTGTAATTTTCATTTTGTGATTTTCCTTTTGTGACGTGCTCTGTTATATTATATTGTATTGAAAGCACCCTTGTCTTGTTGTCTTGAAAGCACCCTTGGGACGCTCCGATCACTGAACTATAAATAGTAGCGTATCGGAACGTCCAAAGGTGCGTTTTCAAGCTCAAGACTAATACGTCCAAAGGTGCGTTTTCAAGCTCAAGACTGAATGCGCTTGCAGAAAATGCGGTGCAAGCCAGTAGCGCATCGGAGCATCCCAAGGATGCATTCAAGAGCAAAACAAACTCTCTAGCAGACGATGTGGAAGAAGAAGAAGAAGGTGTTTACGTTTATATCAGTAGCTTCCTTTGACCATTAATCTGAATGTTTTGAAGTAGGTAATAGGCTACAATGACAATGGTAAACTTTTAAAGTTAATTCATGAACATATGATATGTGTGTGCTCCATTATGTGTCATTTGAGTGGACTAATGCCTCAAAAAGGGGACTTTGGGACTTCTTGAAATTCGGACCATCGGGTGAATTCGGATTTGGCCTCAAAATGAAAAATTCGGACTATTGGGAGATTCGAATCATCGGTCGTCGGATGAACGGACTTTTACTGTAGTAGTAATAATAATAATAATAATAATAAGCATGTTACTTATTTCTCACGAGTGCCAATTTTTCCGCAGAATTCACTGGCGCTCGAAAACCTTTAATCAAAAAAACAAACACAATTCGCTCAAATTAATGCAACACAAAACCTATACGCATCACCCAGCCACTAGCAGTGGCAAATAGCCTACACCCTATAGCCCTCCATGATGACACCCCCTCGAGATCATAGCTTCTTTCAAAGAGAAAAGTCTAAGTTGTCTCTTGAAGCACTCAACAGAACTTAATTGTCTCATGGTCAGTGGCAGTCCGTTATATAACCTTGGAGCCATGTAAGAGAATGATCTCTCAAAGAAATATGACTGCCGGAGAGCCCACAGCTCCTCAAGACGCAGGGGGTCATCATCATGGCGCACGACTACACCATGGCGTGCCGGTGGATGCCTGAGCAGCTCTGCAAGATAACCAGGCTCACCAAATTTGAGGACCTTGAAAGTTACCAGACACAACTTAAATTCTATTCTAGCTTTTATTGGTAACCAGTGCAGTTCGATGTGATAAGAAGTGGTAGGGGTTCCTGGTGGAATTCCAAAAATGAGTCTTGCAGCTCTGTTCAGAACAGATTGTACTTTCTTTAACCCTCTGTTCCCGGAAGGGCTCTTGAACGCCCATAAAAAAGCATACACGAGCTGCCCGGAAGGGCTCTTAAACACCCATGAGCTCAAAGCCTGTGAGCTTGGTGTGTGAGGCGTCGGTCCGACGCATGTAAACAACAGCCGGCTGGACCGACGCCCCGCATCTCCGGCCACAAGAAGGAGAGCGTCGCTTGTTCGTTTGTGCCTGTATGTTGTTGTTAAGTATCGAAAAGTAGTGTAAAGTGGCTGTTTTTGCCATAAAGTTATCTCCAATGAAATCATCATCACAACTCAACCAGTTGACTTAGAGAGCTCTACTTAACGCCATTCTACAGGTAAATAACACAGCTACGCTTGGGGATGCGTGGGAATGCGGGAAGTAGTCAGAATAACAAATATACGGTAGCCTAGCCTAGACGTTTTTCGGCCAAAACACCCGGGTTTCGGGGAATATTTATGTAATGCGTAGCCGGGGCTGGAGGGTTAATATGTAATTTGGAAGACCCACAAATAAGGCATTGCAATATAGTCCAGCGGAAATGTGGTGGAACCTCTTTTTGCGGTATGGATGATGTTTTTTTGATGATTCTGGTACTCAGGCATGTCCTAAACAGGAATCCACCGGATGCCACTCTGGCACCCTTGGGGAAAAAGTTTTAAGAGTCAAAAACAAAATGGCCACCATACGCCATAAGATGCGAAATATAATATCCCCATAACTTTGTTAATTTTTAACATAGAAAGGTGATCTTGGTGTCTACACCCATGTTTTTCAGGTCAAGGAATCCATTTGTGTGCACTAAATGTACATAATTATGTTAATTCCCACCATACTCCCACCAATTTACGATATTTCGACCGAAACATACTTTTTTCTTTTATAACATGAACTCCATCGAAGAATTGATCTCTTCCTTTACTTTTATTAACAACATAGGTTTGGAGCAACTGGTTTTATTATGAATCAGTATCAAATCTCTTTTTGAACTCAGATGGTCGTGTCAATACCAGTGAGGAAATATTTTATGAGGTATGGACATGAAGCAGGAGGTCTCGTCGGACTTACACTAAAACCATCAGCTGTCGCTACTTGGGCATTCAGTCTTTCTGCAGTCAACTTTGCATGGATGTTGCAGCAATGAAAGACAACCAGAATGAGAAAGAGACAATAACTCACAAGGAGGAGGGCAAATCTCGTGTCAAGAATGATGCCACCGATAGAGAGAGGATCATGATAGGGCTACACTGAACACATTTATCCATCCTTTAGATCCCACAAGCCATCCCAAAGGTTTGGTCAACATTTCTAATGGCTTGATATCTTCCAGCAATGTGAATGTAGATAGATCACTCAAGATGGGGAAACAACAGATGATAGACTTTGAAACAGGATGGCCGGCTAATTTTCATAACCCCTTGAAGAAGAGTGTGATAACCATGGCTGCTAACAAGAAATCTATCAAAATTGATGGTAACCTGTATACGACACAGAATTAATATATACCAGTCATCGGCCTTCAGCAGTCCAGAGACTTGAACATCAAAAAGGTTCTTACATATTATGAGTTATCTGCTGTTCCTCCTGCACTCTTCGATGACAATGGAGACATGAGATCACAGACAAAGGCTACATTAAAAAACAAGTTACAGGTTGAGGTATCAAGTCGTCACACAAGCCCTCCAGATGCAACAATCATTGATGGATGTCCCCTGCTTTGGAGTGTCCGATGGCCAGCCAATGGACTATTTGAGGAATTTCTTGGGAAGTCTCAAATACTACCTGCAAAAGTGTAGAGTATATCTGATATTTGACAGATATCTACCATCAAGTATCAAAGGTGCCACAAGATCAAACCGTGCTGGTAAAAATGCAAGCCGCAAACATCAGCTAACACTCCATACACCCCTCCCGACACAGAATGTTGCGTTAACGGTGACACACAACAAGACTCAACTGATTGCCTTGATCAACCAATACCTAGTTGATCATCTGAAAGGAAACACTAATAAACTTGTTGTCACAGCTGAAGACCCAGTTCCTGTACCTATCACAAATGGGCAAGTGAGGAGACGCAATGATCTTCATAACACTCACGAGGAAGCTGATGTTATCATAGTGAATCAAGTAGTGTACTTGGCAGTCAGGGGTGCATCCCAAATCTCGGTGGTTGTTGTTGTTGTTGTTGTTGTTCCCCAGACTGCCTGGCCGAACAGCCCCAAGGCCCCGAGCAAGGCCAAGACCATAACCGAGCGCCCCCACAGAACCCTCCCTGCCTACCACAATAAAGCCTGGGTGACCGAAGCCACTCTATGGTGAGGAGGGTGCGGAAACGCCCGGGAAACCAAATCCCCACCCAGGGCCCTGTGCCCCTCAGCAATTATGAAGAGAAAGTTGAGGGGCAAAGGAAAAATGTGGTTTGTGACGATACTGACGTCTTTGTTCTCCTCATTCACTTCTACTAAAAAGAGAAACTCACTTGTGCTATGACAATGCAGAGTCCCATCACAGGCTGAACCATAACCGACATACAAGCAACAACAATCAAACACAAGAACATCACAGAATTCCTTCCCGGAGTACATGCACTGAGCGGTTGTGACAGCACCGCTTTCATTTATAGCATAGGAAAAGCAACTGCTTTGAACGTACTGTACAGCAGGAAGACCCTGAACGTGTTGGGTGTTCAAGATGTCATTATGGATGATGTGGTCACTGAATCAACACTGTTCATGGCAACTTGTTATGGATCAAAACCCTGTGGAAATATGTCAGAGATGCGACATGCTGTATGGATGACAAAAATGGCAAACCTGAAATTATCAAATGCTCCGAAACTGAAGTCTCTTCCTCCCACATCAGCTGCTTTTACAGAACACGTCTACTGAGCCCATTACCAGACTATGATATGGAAGTCGTCCCTCTGTAGTTCTCCCCCTGATGCTGCTGATCCAGTGAAATATGGTTGGACCAAGAAGAATGACCAGCTGTTTCCTGTGATGCTACAAGAGGAGGTTTCTCAAGTGCCAATTGAAGTACTACAAATGATTAAATGTGGTTGCTCCTCTATGCGCCCATGTTCTACTGGTAGATGCAGTTGCGTTAGTGCCCAGATGTCATGCTCAATGTTCTGCAGTTGTCATGCTGGGGCAGAATGCTACAATGTTCAAACTAGATCCACAACACAGGAAGGAGAAGATGAAAATATGGCTATTGAGAATTTGGATATCGTATGAAGGACTTGTTTTGGGGATTTAATTCCATAGAAAACTAAATCACTGTTATATGGTTATCAAGTGTGTTACTTGTGAGCAAAGATGGACTATGTCTGAACAGTACTAAATAAATATGCTGATGATTTATGAACGAAAGACAAATGCTTCATGTCAGTCAATGGAGTGATTTTTTTTTAATCAGCCATTTTCTAATCTGTATTGACAGGCTCATTTGTGATCTGTAGTATTGTTGTAATATGTTCTATATCTGCGTTGCTTTCAGATCTATAGGTTGTCCAATAAATGTTGAAATTCCATCCATGAATGAGAGGACAATTGTTATTACTCGCAAACTAGTTAGGTACAGATGTTGTGCTATGTTTGAGAGTGATTGATGCTGATTGAAATCAAATATTTCCTCACTGGTATTGACACGACCATCTGAGTTCAAAAAGAGATTTTATACTGATTTATAATAAAACCAGTTGCTCCAAACTTATGTTGTTAATAAAAGTAAAGGAAGAGATCAATTCTTCGATGGAGATCATGTTATAAAAGAAAAAAGTATTATTTTAGGTCGCAATATCGTAAATTGGTGGGAGTATGGTTGGAATTAACATAATTATGTACATTTAGTGGACACAAATGGATTCCTTGACCTGAAAAACATGGGTGTAGACACCAAGATCACCTTTCTATGTTAAAAATGAACAAAGTTATGGGGATATTATATTTTGCATCTATGGCGTATGGTGGCCATTGTGTTTTTGACTCATAAATATTTTTCCCCAAGGGTGCCAGAGTGGCACCCGGTGGATTCCTGTTTAGGAAATGCCAGAATACCAGAATCATCAAAAAACATCATCCATACCGCAAATGGAGGTTCAGCCCCAAAATGCCATTTGGCAACTGGACTAATAATCAACACGAGAGAATATCAATGAGTGGGCCAGTGTCAGAAGGCAACGTCTAGGTATAAACTGCTTCACCGAGTAGAGATTTCTGATGTGTAGGTAGCAACTTTTGACAATCTGATTTACGTGCACCTTAAAATCCAGTCTTGAGTTTAGATACACTCCCAGATTTCGAACTGAGTTTACTGGTTGTAGCTGTGAGTCACCCGTATCGATGGAGAGGGCATTTACTGCGTCAGTAGCCCTTTTGTTTCCTCGGATGATGAGAATTTCAGTTTTGTTATAATTTAGTTTAAGTTTTCTTGTCCTCATCCACTTCTTGATATTGGTCATCAGCATTTCAACCTTCCTCTGTGTATCAGCTATACCTGTGATCTTCACGTAAATCTGGGTGTCATCAGCATAGAAATGATAGGTGACACCGTGTGCACGAAGCAGAAAAGACAAGCCACTAGTGTATATCGTGAACAGGACAGGACCCAGCAATGATCCCTGCGGAACACCGCAGAGCAGGGGTGCCGAGTCCGAGACTATCCGATTCATCATCACTCTGGGATCTACCCGACAAGTATGACCTGAGAAGCAAGAGAGCAGAGTCACGCACACCACAGTCATAAAGATCACTCAATAGCAGCTCACGATCCACTGTGTCAAAGGCTGCAGAGAGATCAAGTAAAACCAACAATGAAATCTCACCGTCGCAAGTGTTCTTGACTAAATCATTATGTATGCTGATCAATGCTGTCTCAGTCGAATGATGCTGCCGATAAGCAGACTGAAAAATGGGAATAGTTTCATTTTGCTGAAGTAGCGGCAGCAGTTGATCAAGTATGGCACGCTCTAATATCTTTGATAAAAAGGACAAGTTGGAGACAGGACGGTAGTTCGACATGTTCTCTACATCAAGTCCAGGTTTCTTAAGGATAGGCCGGAGCAAGGCATGTTTTTCAGACACTGGGAAGTTGCCTTCGGAGAAAGATTTGTTAACTATTTTGGAAATAAGCTCCACTGCATGATCATATACACCAGGTATTTTGGAAACATTTATAGGATCCAATGGACAAAATGTTTTAATAAAGTTTCTTATATAGGATGAGATAACATCAGCCTCCACCGGATGGAATGATGAGAGGACACTATTAGGAGTACTTATGTCGTGGTTGGGATACAATTGAATATTCTTCATTAGAGGGGCCTTCATCCAGTTCATGTCTAATACGAATTATCTTGCTAGTAAAAAATGTAACAAAGTCTGCAGCTAACTCCGCATCAGATGCAGAAGGTCTTGAGTTCACATGTCTTTTTCCAAGTAAGTTACTGACAACCGAAGCCAACTTTCTTTGATCACCACCATATGACTCGACTTTCCCCTGGTAATACGCTTTCTTTTCGTCTTTGATTGTGTGGACTACAGCTCTTTTTGCCAACATGTATGGCAGCCATGTGATGTCAGTTTTATTTTTCCGCCATTTACATTCGGCTCTTCTACGCTCTCTTCTAAGAAATTTAACTCGAGGGCTGTACCATGGTGAGTCATCTCGCACTATGATTCACTTATCTACCTCCGGATAGTGATGATCAAACAAGGAGTACAATAAAGTCCCGCCACAGCACTGCCCCACCAAGTCCTCACTGTGGCTGATGTTGGTATAGTGCTAACCGTGCCTCAGCAAGACTCAACAGCATCCCCCTGCAGCACTTGCACCTGCAGTATCTGCAACCACACCAGCCTTAACAGTTACAAAAAGACAGCACCATAACAAGACTACTGTATATTAGGCAATTTGGACTATAGAACAATAAAGTCCTGCCCCAACATGCAAACACTGTTGTCAACACAGGTGTAGTGCCAAACAGCGCCCAGGTAAGACTTAGTCCCCTGTGGCACCTATCCACACCCCACCAGCCTCGGCAGTGCCATACCAAGAAAGTGCTAAGATAAAGACTTTATTGCATATTTAATGGCTGTTGGTCCACAAGGCTATCGCCATCCCCCCTATTAGACGCCTTGTACGACACGCAGTTAATATGTCTAAATTATAATTATCATGACTCTCCTCATATCAGTAGTCTTCATCATTGTCTCAGTCCTGGGCTCCCACTTCTTCCACAGCTCTAGTACCATGTCTGCCTAGTGGTGGTGAAAGATGGAGGTAGAATGGAGAGTCTCGATCCCCACTCAAGAGAGGCATTAGATGGCCGGGAGACAATATCTCTGATAGTGCTGGCAAAAGATGAACTTCAGGTATTCCAGGCTAGGGAGCTTGTTGAACCAATAAACGAGTAGCTGGCCGACATATTGAAGAGGACCGGGAGTGGAGTAAAGGAATAGCTAAAGAACGAAGAATCTGAACATATTACCCTAATATTGTATCATCAAAACAACTCCATACAAAGCTTGGCCTGTCCTAGCAAATAAAATATGGGCAAACAAATTAATAAATGCTTTCCCATGCCCAAATATATATTTCAGGAACAGCAGGTGGGCACCATGGCATCCGGAGGTGATCAAATGGGTGAACTACCTGGAATCCAAAAGATTAATTACTGACCGACAATTTGGATTCAGAGGAGGCAGATCATGTGTAAGCAACTTGTTGAGTTTTTACTCTAGAGTAATAGACACAGTGGATCAGAGGGAAGGATGGGTAGACTGTGCCTACCTAGACTTTAAAAAGGCATTTGACAAAGTTCCACAGAAGAGATTGCTGTGGAAATTAAAACATGAGGGAAAAGTAGGAGACAAACTGCTGAAATGGATGGAGAGACCTTAGCGGAAGACAGATGAGAACAACAGTAAGGAGGAAATCGTCAAACTGGACTCAAATTACGAGTGGAGTACCACAAGAATCTGTCCTAGCCCCAATCATGTTTCTAATATTTGTAAATGACTTACCTGAGGGACTAACAAGCTACATGAGCATGTTTGCGGACGATGCTAAGCTGCTTAAAACGATCAGAACCCAGGAGGATTGCCTTGAGCTCCAAGCAGATTTGCAAAAGATCCATGAATGGAGCATCAAATGGAATATGGAGTTCAATGCAGGCAAATGTAAGACTCTAGAAATGGGTAAAAGCAAGTACAGACCTAGAAAAGAGTATAAACTAGGAAACGAAGTGATTCCCAAAGCAGAAAAAGACTTGGGGATAGAATTTAAGGATAACATGTCTCCAGAAAGCCACGTAAATAAGATAGTGAGAGAATCACTAGCACTATTGGCAAATATCAGGATGTCTTTCAATTATCTTAATGAAAACACCATGAAACAAATAACGGCAATACTAAGACCCAGGATGGAATATGCATCTGTAGTGTGGTCCCCTCACATGAAGAAACATATCCACAAAATTGAGAGGGTACAGAGAGCAGCTACGAGGATGATCCCAGGTTTGGAAAATTTGGAGTACCAAGAGAGGCTCGAGAGATTGAATCTACCTACACTGGAACAGAGAAGGAAACGAGGACAGCAAATTCAGATATACAAATGTGTTAGAGGTATTGACAAAATCGACCAAGAAAACTTCATAGAGAGGGATGGAGGTGAGAGAACAAGAGGTCACAGCTACAAACTAAAAGTGCTTAATAGTAAATCTGATCTGAAAAGTAAAAGATTTCCTACCAACTCGATTAGTGGGTGGAACAAATTGCCAGCCGAAGTAGTGTCTGCACCATCAGTGCATAGTTTCAAAGAACAGTATGACAAACATATCTTAGGAGGCGGGAATTAACGAGCATGCTCACTCCCGCAAATACAACTAGTGTAAGTACAACTAGTGTAAGTACCTGTTACACATAAAAATAAACTAAATACAACCTACACTAGCGTAAAATACTTCCTAACGCACTCTACACAACCCAAACATAAATCAGAATTCACTAGGGAAGGCTAGGTGACGAGTGGAGGTACCATAGAGATAAAGAAGACACGTGTACATGAAGCAATCGCTCAACAACGAAGGAAGCTCAAATAGCAAGGCAAGTGAGATGACGCGCTAGATAAACAACCGACGCATTGGAAGCGCACAGTAAACTCAACAGCTTTATTTATTATTTTAACATTTAACATTGTCCTTTTTTTATAATTTTCTAGAATTTAGTAAAACAAATTATTATTATTGCCTAGTGGTATTATGACAAATGACATCCCAAAGGTATTTTCAGTGTTGCCTATGCAAATGGTTCTTAATTATTAGTGGGCATTTATAAGCCTACCAACTTAGCCCCAAGCTAAATAGGGCCAAATATATTTATTGGCACTACAGTATGTCATTCGACATAGTTGTAGGAGCCACTAATAAATAGTCTGCCGATGGTCTGACCAGCTCCTTATATTCGCTTATTACGACACAAGAGTGTCGTAACCTCTAAATTATCGTTTGTGAACTATTTGTTTTACATTTTTTTTTGAAATGCCATACATTACAGTTTGTAGAGATTTAATTTCAATCCTATCTCTTTCATTCTTCTCTTACCCACTTCAAACCATCATTACCTAAACAAAATCTTAAATAAATATTGTCTTATAAACCATAATTAAATATAAGTAGCAAAAATATATGTACAGTAAACCCTCACTCTTTCGGACTAATTGGGGGAGACCCCTGTCCGAAAGTGTCAAAAGTCCGAAAGGGCCGAGTCCGAACTCACACTTCAGCCTTTCAGACAAATCCGAAAGGCTGAAATAATGTCCAAAGTTTATAAGTCCGAATACACATTCACCTAACCAGACAAGTCCGAAACTCGGCTCTTTGGTCCGAATGCGATTTAATTTTTCTCAGCCTTTCGGACAAATCCGAAAGGCTGAAACATGAGTCCGAAGTTAAATGTAGTCCAAAAGTGTAGTCCGAAAAGGACGGAGGTATTTTCTCAGCCTTTCGGACAAATCCGAAAGGCTGAACCATGAGTTCGAATTGAAATGCTTGTCCGAAAGCCTTGGAATTCCGAAAGAGTGAAGTACCAAAGAGCGAGGGTTTACTGTATGTACAGTATGTATATACTGTACTCAGGCACATACTGTACCTCATAGCTGGGGATGGCCGATTCGAGACAGAGCCCGAACAAATACAGTAAACTTCCGTTAATCCGAAGGGCAGCGGACCGGCCCTCGTTCGGATTAGTGGATTTTTCGGATTATCGGACTTTACCCCTATGAACCTGTGTATGACGAAAACATTGAGGCATTAGGCCACCCAAATGACACAATGGTGCACACACACATATCATATGTTCATGAAATCACTTCAAAAGTTTACCATTGTCATTGTAGCCTATTACCTACTTCAAAACATTCAGATTAATGGTCAAAGGAATCTGCTGATATAAACGTCTTCTTCTTCTTCCGTCTACTAGCGAGTTCAGTTCAGTTCAGTTGGAATTCGGGAAGTTTAGCCTTAACGTCGGCACTTCCCTAAGAGGTTTTGTTATTTTTCTTTTTGTGACTTTGTGACGTGCTCATTTGTTTAAAAATAAATATATCTCATTTTTCATCCCTTTTTCTGAAATCTTCTTTCTTCTCTCTTCAGTCTTGTTTCTTCTCTCGTCTTCCTTCATTCTTGTTTCTTCTCTCTTCAGTCTTCTTATTTCAGTTCTTTCAATTTTTTCTCTCGTACTCTCCACATTTGATAGATTGTCTGTTTCACTCTATCGCTTATTTCTTTGTTAAATAAAAGATGTCCGATGACTTGATTTTCATTTTCAATATAAGGCTGTTGGAACCATGGATCTTTTATTCTGCATGCTTTATAAAATGAACAGTGTAGTAGAAAATGTTTTAGGTCTTCTGTTCCTTCCTTACACATATCGCATTGTGTCTCTCCTCCCACATGCCTATTTCTATCTTTTAGATTTAAGTTATTTGTCCTACATCTGTAAAATATTATAGATGCCTGTGTGTTGTCATAAATATCTTCCTCGCTCTTAATCTCCTTTTTATAACTCCTATACACTTCTAGGCTACTCTTCTCTGCCAACTCCTCTCGCCATCTTCCCGAATCCCAGTCCAGAACTCTTTTTCTAATGTCGTCCTTCTTAATATTTGCTAAATTTGTTTCTCCTAACTTCAAATTCCCTACATACTTTCTAATTTCTGCAGTCCAGGGATCTTTACTATTTCTAAGTTTTTCCTCTGTGATTCTTCTTAGCAAGTCATTACTTTCCTCTCCTACTAAATATTTAAGATATTTTATGTTACCTTCCATAATTCTTGCCTCCATTAATGAGGCTCCTATTTCACCCCTTAAGGTTACCTTTTGGGCATATCTGGGTGCCCCTAATATGTGTCTAAAAACCCTATTCTCTATATTTTGTAATTTATTTATTTCTGTTTTTGAAAAACCTATAACATTCGAGCCATACAGGACTGCTGGTATCACAATACTTTTCCAATATGTTTTTCCAATAAGTATCTTATTACAACTTTGTGATATTACCGGGTATGTAAGGTTAGCCATTCTATTTGCTTTATCCAAAGCTTCTATTTTCTGGGTTTTAAAACATTTTTTATTATCATTAATTTGTATTCCTAGATATTTAATTTGTTTTACCACTTCTATTTCTCGTATGTTGTTTGGTTTGTTTTTCATATTAAATATTAGGATTTTACTTTTGTCTTTATTTATAGTTAAGCCACACTCTCCCCCTATCTCTATTAATTTATCTATTACTCTTTCTGCTTCCTGGATTGTATGAGCCAAGAGTAGCCCGTCATCGGCATAAAACAATGAATTTATTTTGAAACACTCATCTACAAACCCTCTTTTATTTTCTAACTGTTTAATTATCTCATAAGTTATTAATTTAAATAATGTTGTGGACCCCGTACAGCCTTGTCTGATGCCGCTTGTTACCTTAATCTCTGTCTCATTTACTTGCCCCTTATTTATAATTGTACTATCTTCTTTATATATGTTACTTACTATGTCTATAACATTTGAATTTATATTGTAATCTTTTAATACTTTTATCAGTTTCTCCCTTCTGATTGAGTCATAGGCCTTTTTAAAGTCTATTGAGATTACTATGAGTGACCTCTTTTGTTTAAATATTTTATCTATACAGTATTTCAATATAAAAAGATTATTTTCGATTCTACCCTTATTTGTAAACCCACTCTGCGTCTCCCTTACCTCTCCATTCTCCCTAATGTGTTCTTCTATTTTATTTTTAATTGCTGTCGTCATGAAAAGTTTATATGATATGTCTGTCAGAGCGATTGGCCTCAATTCATTTACCTTTGGTTTATTTACTTTTGGTAACATAACAGTTTTTTACTTCTTCCACTCTTCTGGAATTACATTTGTGTCCATAATATTATTAAAGCACATTGCAAGTTTTTCTAAGCACTTATCACTTTGTGACAATGCTTTATATAACTCAGGTTTCATTGCATCAAGGCCTGCTGCTTTTCTATTTTTTAATTTCTTTATATTTTCCTTTAATTCTCCCACTGTAATGTTTGGTTTCTCCATGTAGTTTATGTTTTTATTAACTCTTAAAGCCATTTCCATGTGTTCCCGTAACTCCTCTTTAACTGTGACTGATTGTATGTTATAATTGTGTTCATCATTTACATTCATCCCTATTTTAAATAATTTACCTTCTTGCCTGTCCTCCATTTCTTTCTCTTTTAATTCTCTATATTCCCTATTTATATCCTCATTCCAAACTTCATCGATGTTATTGTCATGCATTTTATATATACCACTCCAAAACATATTTAATTCTTCTACAGCCCTTTTATCTGACAATACTTCTCCTTCATCGTTATAAAGTTTTAATTCTTTTATTTCGTTTTGACTTTTGTTTCTTAGTTTATTTATATATTTCCACATCTTTTTACTCGCATCTCCTCCCTCTATTATCTCTCTAGTCTTTTTCCTCTCATGTATATAAATGGCTTCCCTGATCTCTTTCTGTACTTTACTTTTTTGTTCCAAGAAAAGTATGTTACTTCTCTCCTCTTCCTCTCTATTTTTAGCATTTCTTCTTAATCTATTATAATATCTCCTCTTTTTTATACCTTTTCTAATACTGTCATTCATCCATGGTGCCTCTTGTTTTATTTTGTCTCTTCCTAATCTCCTCCTATAGGTAGTTTTAAGTATATCATCAGCGGTCTCCTTCATTACTCTATTGAAGACTCTTATGTCGTTACTCTCTTCTCTCGTTATTCTATTTTCTAGTTCCCTAATAAATTTGACTATGGTCTCCTCGTTTATTTTATAGTATTCTTTTGTTTCCCATTTCTTCCCTTTAAAGGATTTACTATTTGAATTATTCCACTCAAAATATACCTCAATAAGGTTGTGGTCTGACAGATCATAAACGTCTTGCTTTTCATCTATTTTCATATTTTTAAAATCTTCATACATTTTATCTGAAATTAAAACATAATTAAAACGAGTTTGTCTTGCTCTTGAAGATCAGATCAGATGTGGTTCGGGAAGTAATGCCTTAACAACGGCACTTCCCTGAGAGGTTCTTGTAATTTTCATTTTGTGATTTTCTTTTTGTGACATGCTCTGTTATATTATATTGTATTGAAAGCACCCTTGTCTTGTTGTCTTGAAAGCACCCTTGGGACGCTCCGATCACTGAACTATAAATAGTAGCGTATCGGAACGTCCAAAGGTGCGTTTTCAAGCTCAAGATAATACGTCCAAAGGTGCGTTTTCAAGCTCAAGACAGAATGCGCTTGCAGAAAATGCGGTGCAAGCCAGTAGCGCATCGGAGCGTCCCAAGGATGCGTTCAAGAGCAAAACAAACTCTCTAGCAGACGATGTGGAAGAAGAAGAAGAAGGTGTTTACGTTTATATCAGTAGCTTCCTTTGACCATTAATCTGAATTTTTTGAAGTAGGTAATAGGCTACAATGACAATGGTAAACTTTTAAAATAAATTCATGAACATATGATGTGTGTGTGCTCCATTATGTGTCATTTGAGTGGACTAATGCCTCAAAAAGGGGACTTTGGGACTTCTTGAAATTCGGACCATCGGGTGAATTCGGATTTGGCCTCAAATTGAAAAATTCGGACTATTGGGAGATTCGAATCATCGGTCGTCGGATTAACAGACTTTTACTGTACAACATTTAATGTTCCAAAACTTAGGGTCCGGGACTACTTTCGCATTCCCTTGCCCCTTTCTCTGTCTCGTCGAGTAGGCGAATATTACAAATATAAAATAGCAAAAATAGAAAACAAAATTAAGCCTTGAAAATCAGTTGAGGTAGCAATCTTGGTTTCCTAACGGGTCTCTATTATTGCACCATGTTATGTAACTTGATAAGTTACTTTAATTTCACCCACCCATTTATCAGGTTTCCTTAATTAGCAACAAACTTCAAAGCACATTGTGTGATATATCAATTTTTAGCGAGTAATTTTGATAATTCGACAGTGCTTTTCTGGAGAAGTGTCCACCATAAGGACCTTATATCATGTAAACATAATGCTTGTAGTAGGCTACACAGCGCCAGGTGTCCCTCATAAACCGTCTACTATGAGGATGGACTGCATCAGCTGCCAAGGGATTAATTTTTCCAATTAGTGAGAATATCTCTACAATAGTATACTGTAGTATATAGTACTGTATACTGTATACTATAGTATACTGTATACTATAGTATACTGTAGTATATAGTACTGTATACTGTATACTATAGTATACTGTAGTATATAGTACTGTATACTATAGTATACTGTAGTATATAGTACTGTATACTGTATACTATAGTATACTGTATACTATAGTATACTGTATACTATAGTATACTGTAGTATATAGTACTGTATACTGTATACTATAGTATACTGTAGTATATAGTACTGTATACTGTGATGATGATGCAGTTTTTACCACCATACACTCCCTGCTTAATAGCTGGGCTAGGGTGGGTGTCCTGATGAATCAGGGACTTCAGTGAACAGTTGCCACAGATTGCTAGACCGCGCCGTTCACCACAGCACTGACGTCTGCCAATAACACACTGGCTGGCCCGAGACTCGAACCGTCAACCTCAAGGTCAGCAGGCGAGCGCTCTACCAATCGAGCTACGGCCTGTGGTATATACTCAGGCATATCCCCCCTACTACTACGCTCCTTGATACGGTCGGGGGGCTTCAGGGCCGGCGACTGGAGCTTGATGGGGGAGGGTTGTGGATATTTCCCTCTCCCCTTGAGCTTTCGTCATTGGCTTGACTAATTTTGCATAGTTTTTCATTCCTCTTTCTATGTTTTTTCCTTTTCTGTTCTTATTCTGTCTCATTCGGTTGTCCTTCGGGCAGCCTATATCACATGCCACCCTGGCCTGGCTAGGTTGTTGACTCCTGACCTGATTTGTCTCTTCGGTCGCTGATGCGGCCGAGCTGACTCGATTCCCCTCGGTAGTGCATTTTTTTTTTTTTTGCTTCTCGCTGTGATTTTTTCTATCTTAGTCCTGATCTCTCATTCTTCGCCCTTGATCCCTTCTTCGTTAGTGCTGCAGTGTAGCATTCTTGCCTCATCCTTCGGCCATGCCCTACAAGAGCTCTGCTATGGAGCTCATATGGTCCGGCTGAACTGGTGACATGGCGAGAAATGTCTGCATGCCTGCTCTTCCCTATCTATCTTGACTTGATTAGTTGTCCATCTTGATCTAACCCTTCAAGCCAGCCCTATGAGAGTTCTTTTGGGGAACTCAGTGGTCTGGTTAAACTATTTAATAAAAACAAAAAATAAATAAATAAATAAATAAAGTAAATAAAAATAAAACTCAGGCACATACCCCATAGCTGGGGGTGGCTGACTCGAGACAGAGCCCGAGCAGGGACAACACAACAGAACATAATAAAACAAAATAAAAATTCAAACATATCTTGGTCGCCCAGAAGACGACTCAGAGACCAGGGATCACTAAGGGCACTACAGCACTCCCCTGGCACCCGACCTCTCGGAGAAGTTCCGGTCTCAGCAGGCAGACATACATACATACATATACAATACAGTCGACCCTCAATTTAACGGACTAATAGGGGGGAGACGGTGTCCGTAGCTGGAAAAAGTCCGTAGCTGGAAAATTCCCTTCGGACTTCGCCGATTTAGCCCTAATATGCCTTGAAAATAAAGATGTTTAACACTCCGGGAGTTTTTGTCTTTCCTTACATATTGCACATAAAAATAAAAGTTTTTTTTAATAAAATTTGTCTTTCATTACCGAGATAAACAAATAAAAAACATAGAAATACAGAGGTTTGCCGGGAAACTGGTGCGCCGCGCCAGCCAATTACCGGACAATTTTTCGAGCAACGGACAAAGTCCGTTGCTCGGGTCCGTTCTCCGGCTACGGACAGAGTCCGTTAAATCCGAAATCCATTGTATCAGGGTCCGTTAAATCGAGGGTCGACTGTACATACAATGGTTTAAAGTCATTTCTCCATTACATGCAATGTAACAGCTCAGACGGGGTTGCCTATCAGTAGTACTGTAGTACAATAAAGTCCCGCCACAGCACTGCCCCACTAAGTCATCACTGTGGCTGATGTTGGTATAGTGCTAACCGTGCCTCAGCAAGACTCAACAGACCCTGCAGCACTTGCACCTGCAGTATCTGCAACCACACCCAGCCTTAACAGTGTTACAAAAAGACAGCACCATAACAAGACTCTACTGTATATTAGGCAATTGGACTATAGAATAATAAAGTCCTGCCCCAACACTGCTCCAACATGCAAACACTGTTGCCGACACAGGTGTGGTGCCAAACAGCGCCCAGGTAAGACTCAGTCCCCTGTGGCACCTATCCGCACCCCACCAGCCTCAGCAGTGCCATACCAAGACAGTCCTAAGATAAAGACTTTATTGCATAGTAATGGTTGTTGGTCCACAAGTCTATCGCCATCCCCCCTATTAGTCGCCTTGTACGACACGCAGAAGGATGCGTGAGGCATATTCTTTTTTTCTTCCACCATTAGAATGAAGGCCCCCTTACCCCCTGGGGTACCTTTCATATATACCGGCTCCCCGGGCCAGGCGCCTAACGGACTATTATCTAGTCTAACTGGCGCCCGACCCCCTCTCCCAAACGACCGCATTTTCACTCATCTATTCACTAGCATTCTCCATTTTTTCCTATGAGGAAAATCTTCTACAACATGGCAGGAAAATAACACAAGCATCATGATCATCAGAACAGGAGAACGAGCCCATACTGACAGACTACACTCTAACCTCCATTTAACGGATATCGGCAATAACGGTAAAAAAATGTAGGCCGGACACTGGACCCAGCAACGGACATAGTCCGTTGCTATAAAAAAGTTGGAGCAAAGTCCGTTGCTCTATCTATTTATCTCTCTAATGCACCTACCTAAATCCCTTATACATTAACATAACTATGTCTTATTTGGACTTTTTGTAATCTTTGAATAATTTCTAATATGATGGAATTGAAAAATATAATATCCTTCCAGCACATAGATAAATAATAAATAAGATAGTCAACAAAATATTTCAACTCTCCCCTCCGTGCCAGCAGAGAGGGAAGATTTACGTTTGATAGATTTTTTGTTTTGTTTTTTTCCCTCGATATACACACTCTTTCTATATATCTATCTCTCTAATTCATCTACCTAAATCCCTTATACATTAACATAACTATGTCTTATTTGGACTTTTTGTAATCTTTGAATAATTTCTAATGTGATGGAATTGAAAAATATAATATCCTTCCAGCACATAGATAAATAATAAATGAGATAGTCAACAAAATATTTCAACCCTCCCCTCCGTCTAGGCGCCGAGCTTCCCAGACGGGAGATTTACGTTTGATAGATTTTTGTTTTTTTTTGTTCCCACGGTATACACAAAATGATGGGGAAATATTATAACATGTTTTTAATTGACATTTGTGTTGTTTTTGCTGATTATGAGTTGGTGGAAAATAAAATCTTTAATTCTATCATATCGGAAATGATTCACAGATTATATAGAGACCAAATAATATACACTTTTAAGTGTGTTCAATAGTTTTGCAATAGGGTGTAGCACAAGGGATTACCAGGATTTATTTCAGGTACAGTAAAAAAAAGGATGCATAACAGTTAAATGTCACGATCCGGACACCTGTACTCAACACCGGATTTTTCTCAAGGAATTTCCGGATTACATCCGGACTGGACAGTATTTAGCAGCAACGGACATTTAGCAGGAACGGACAGGTGCTTGCACGCATTTGTCCGTTAAATGGAGGGTCGAGTGTATAACATTTATTCCAAACAGTTATCACCAAAACGGTTTGAAAATGCTTTTTGTCAGGTCTTTTGGTCTAAGTTTCAGTAATAAATACTACACAAACAGTACCGGTACCATACTGTAGGTAGCGCCAACAAACTTGACAATAATCTTGACCCTTTAACTTCTTATAACTCGAAATTAATGAAAACAATAGGGCTGACGTTTCTATCATTTGGGAAGAGTCCACCAGGAAATAGGTGTGGAGCTTTAGTCAGTTTACTCTAGGCCCTTTTGAATTACAGAGAGGTCAGGGATCAAAATTATTGTCAAGTTCGTTGGTGCTACCACAGGGTGTCAAACCGGAGCAATTTTGTTTGAAGACTTGAATGAATATGAGAAGGGATACAAGAAAATTAGCATGATATAGCATTGGTTTGGCCATTTTATCACTTCTACAGATATAATTGAACTACAGTATAAACCTTAATTTCATCTTGACATACACAATAATAAAGACTAAAATTGATGGACTCTGCTTTCATTTGACACCCTGTGCTACCATACTAGGTCACTCATAAAGTGTGTGTGTGTACGAACCTGTCATGGCGGATGAACTCCACCACATGTCCATTATGACAGGTTTTGATGCAGTTGACACATATGGCGTTGCGATCAGTGGTGTTGCAGGTGCGGCAGCGATAGAAGTCGTGCATGGGGAAACTAGTATAGGAGGAGATCTTGTATAGACACTGGCCACTCGACACAGCCTTCTCAACTGCATCGTGATTGTTGTATATCTTATTGCCTGGAATGAGGATAGATGGTTCAGGATTACAATGGTAGCATCTAAAACTATAATTGCTCTATGATAATAGCTTAGTGCATAGATTTGTTTTGTTTTTTAATTTTAATAATTATATATGGTAAAATGGGGTAAATTCCGCCGTGACCGCAATAATTCCAATTCAAAGGCCCATAGTTCCAAAACTATTGCATGGATTCGGCTGCTGTTGGGCTTGGATTTTAGAGGAATGCCGACCTAACAAGTTCATATGAGATTTTGATCCATTGTGCAAACAAATGGTTTTTGAAAAATGAAATTTTTACCAAATTATTATTAAAAAAAAAAAAAAAAAAAAAAAGGGGGGGGGGGGTTGAACCCAGTGGCTAAGGGGTGAGCGGGCGGTCTGGTTTAAATCGCCGTTCGGCGAAGGTTAATTGGTTAGCCTAAACTAAATGTAATTTTGCCTACAATCTGTTCGCTCACTCACACTATCCAGAGTGGGATTCGTGGTTTATTATTTTTGTTTTCAAGATCTACCAATTTCATTGCTAATCTGAACATTTCTCCAGAAGTTTCTCATTTAAATGCATATAGCATCATCAACTCATTACTGATGCAGTTTGATGCAGTTATTAACGCCGTACACTCTCTTGATTGACAGGGCTAGGGCGTGCCCTTGTTACAGGGACTTAACTGGATATTTGCGAAACTTAAATTGCTTAGCCTAACTTAACTTTCATTTCTCCCACAAGTCTGTTCTGTCTTCGTAGCCCAATGGATAAATACACTGAATTTCGGTGTGAGCATCCTAGGTTTGAATCCCTGGACTGCCACATGTACTGTATTTGTTGATTTAATTAATTGAGTTTAGGAGTAAAGTCGGTTGGTAGAGAGACAATAATATGTAGTATATTTTTTTCTCCAATGTCTGCCGATTTAATTGCCAATCAAGAACTTTAGTTTGTATTCACTAAAGCAACCACAGAACACACCAAAATGCTGCTTGTCAGCCCGTTTACAGAGAAAATGGCCAGTTAGTGAATGCCGACACCGGTAGCAGACGATGCCAAAGCCTGCAACTTAGGGTTACCAAATAAAAAACAAATATCTGCTAGAATCATTCTCACTGTCACTAGAAGGCTGCTAGATAGTAAATTAGTGCCAAAAATCTCTAGAATCTGCAAGTCTCTAGAATCTGCAAGTCTCTAGAATATCAATCAAAACTGGCCCAAATATCCAGAAAATCAAAAAAAATTGTATCGCTATATGTAAATATTTGACGCTAGATCGAAGTTGTTGTTGTTGTTCCCTAAGCTGCCTGGCCGAACAGCCCCGAGTCCCTGAGGAAGGCCATGGCCACGATCGGGCTTTCCCACAGAGCTCTCATTGAGTGTAGATTGTGTTGTTGGCATAAGTGGTTGTGTGAAATGCAGTCTTCTATGGTGTGTTTAATGGTATGGGGTGCTGTGTTACATCCCGGGCAGGCGTCGACAACGGAGTCATCCAGTCTCTTCTGATAGCTCAGGAGAGCTGGATGGTGTCCGCATCTCAGCCTGGCCAGGTGGACTCTGTCCTCGCGAGGAAGGGAGGATTCGGAAGGATGGATTTCGGGAGGTCGTGCATGCAGCTGCGTGTTGTCTGTGAGTGAGTGGATGGATCGGTGAGAGATATGAGTATGGATGTGCTTCTGGAAGTTGGTTCGGGGTGGGCAGGGAGGGAGAGAGGACAATAATTGTGTGTGATACCATGTGCTGGGTGTTGTTTTGATATTTCTTGGTGTCTGTGGGTGTGTTGCCATGTAGTTTAGTGGGTGGTCTTGGTTCGTGGAGGCTGCTGCCAGGAATTGAGTGCCTCTCATGTCCAGATGGTCTTTGACTTTGAGGATTTTGGTTTCTTGATGTAGGTGATCTGTGGGTGCAGTAGCTGTGCAGCCTGTAATGATCTTCAGGGCTTTGTTTTGAATAGTCTGTAAGGTCTTATGATGTGTTTCAGCTAGGTTAGAAGCCCAGGCTGGGCTTGCATATTCCATGACTGATCTTATGTATTGTTTATATACTGTGGTGGTAGCTTCTTTGTTGTGTCCAAATTTTGTGTGAGCAAGTGACCTGAGGGCGTTAAGTCTGGGTGTCAGTTTCTTTTTAATGTTTGTGGTGTGCTGTTTGAATGTCATATGAGTATCATATGTTACTCCTAGGATTTTGGGTGTGTGTGTATGTGTTAGGGGTGTGTTGTTTATGGTGAGTTGAGGGATGTATTCGTGTTCTCCTGTCCAGCTTGTGAGCAGGGTTGCGGTGGATTTGGCTGGGGCTAGATTAAGTCTGTTTGTAGTGCACCAGCCATGTAGTGTGTTGAGATAGGGTTGAAGGAGATCTGTTGCTCTTTTTGGGTCATGGTGTGTGCATGTGAGTGTTATGTCATCTGCTAGATTGAAGTAAAAACCTGTAGGTCTAGTTAAAAAGTAGCAAAATTGAAAACATACATAAACTTGGATTATGTGTTACTTGTGTGTTTAATTGACCAGTTGCATGTTATAGTGTAAGTGTAGTTATAGATTAAGGGATAGGGAGTCAAAATACACAAATATTGATTCAGTTTGAGCAAAAAAGTGGGTAATATAGGTGGATAGGGGAAGAATTCAGTCATGAATGAATTGATCCCATTAAACCAATATTTTGCGCAACATAATTTTACATTGCGTAAGTTTTTTTGGAATGGAACCTGTTCGTTAACCGAGGGTCTACTGTACATACATACATAGTTACATACAATGGTTTAACGTTATTTTCCATTACATACACATCCATGATATTAACTTACCTCTCTGGATAGGGTTGACTCCTGATGCTAAACACAGACCACCAAAGCGATTATTAAATATTTGGTTGTGCTCTAAGGTTGCGGTGGCGTTATTAGTGATCTCAATGCCCGCTGCCAGCCCGTCGTATATCTGGTTCCGTCTTAGACTAGGATGGCTTTGAGTTGGATGATTCTGAGTCGATATTAGTACTCCTGCTTGTGCATTCCGAAAAATATCATTTTCTTCTAGTAAACCTGAAATGGAAAAAAAAACATTAATTAGATAAATTAATAATAATCACAAAAATGATGTAATCCTACTACTATATATATCTTAATATTATTTATCATAGTTTATAGTTTTTAACCCCGTTTAACACCGAAAAATGTACAAATATATTTTTAAAGGGGATGTAAGGGGTATAATTTTAAGCTTGATGGAGGACTAGGGAACAAACAAAAATCTCCCCTTAACCAGACACACAAGTGATGATCTTACCTCTCCCTCCATTAAATATACAAATGCCAGCCTCCCTGCCGTCATATATCTTGTTGCGTCGGAGTGTGGGGTTACTGTCGGTCTTGATCCACACTCCGGCCATAGCGTTGTCAAAGATCTCATTCTGTTCCAGCAGCCCCAGACCCCCATTGTACACCAACACACCACCGTTCTGACCACCCCAGATCTTGTTGCGGCGAATAATTGGATTGCTCCCAGTTCTGCAAAGGAATAAATACATACAATAGAGTAACCATGTAAATATTATGTTCACTCCACCAACCAACTTTACTTCTAAACTCGATTAATGAAATTAACAAACACATGTGGCAGTCCGGGGATTCGAACCCAGGACGCTCACACCAAAAATCAACACAATTATGCATTGCACCACTAAGACAGTTAAAGAATGATGCACAAGCCTACGATTTATTATGCAATTTCGAATCCTGCATACCAATCTTAGCATGTACATTCATTCCAACTGCACTATCGGAGGCTATGCATAGGTGAATGGAAAGAGTAATTAATGGGGTGCTTAACCCTAGGGAAGGCCTCTCTATAAACTACTCCTGAACTATTATATATGTCTCTGCGCAGTGGGGATGATCTTTTGAGATTGGATGAGCCTACCGTTGCTTATCAGTCGGCTTTTGTATCTTGTGCTTTCTCCCACACGGCTCCAAGGTTGTATGCCGGACTGTATTAAGCAGTCTATATCTGTCGAGTCCTTCAAGAAGCATTTAACACCTTATTGGCGGGCTAGGCGATCTATTTATGTGTACCGCCCAGCGGGGTGTTTTTAGCCAAAATAGGGCTGATTACGTGATCATTTTCATGCCTAAATAAGACCCAGAGCGTAAAACAAGCATCTATCCCTGAAAGGGCATAAACAGAGCTTTCCAATGACACCACAACGATCCTTGTATGACCGCTAGTTTTCGTGCAACAACCGCGCAACACGAGTGCAAAAACCATGTAATTCGGTACTTTCCCCATACATTTCAGTATGTAGCGAGTGTGAGAGGGTGGAGGAGGGTGGGATTCGTGTCAGTAGGCCCGCCGCGGTGGTCTGGAGCAGTCATACGCTCGCTACTCTCCTGCCACCACTTGTCACTCTCTCTCAGCAACATTACGTGCTGAAATTGCCACACGACCTATGTCGCGCGCCGCCACATAGTCCAAATTTATTTAACTCAACTTATGTTGCGCGCCGCTAATAGAGGGTTAAAGACCTTTATGTTTCAAAAGTGTTACGACCTGGGGAATGGTGTAGTGACAGATGATTATAGAGTTTAGTGGTTATAATTATTGTATTAATAACTGTGTAAAATGTGTTGTAAATAATAATATGTTAATGTAGTTATATTGAAATTGTGTTTTGAGTTCGAGCGCTTGCGAATTCATTTTGAAGATTGAGCGCTATTTTAAATAAGTAAAATTATTATTATTATTATTATTATTATTATTATTATTATCAAATGGGTAAATAGGGGCACTCACATTAGTTTCATGTCTTAACATGTTTGTATCAGCCATCCATATTTCTTGAGGTTTCTTCCTGTTGATCTTAGATGATCTAAATTGTCAAATGTCTGTATATATTATAATGTAAAACTTACAAAATAAAAAAACAAAAACAGGGGACGACACAATATAAGGACAAAAGAACTTATCAAAATCGCTATGTGGATATGATGCTTTAGTAAAATACCAAAAAATTGAAATAATAGAACAAAACCACCAAATAGGATGTACATCACTAACATCAGCAAGTGAATCTGTTTCCCAAGCAAATCAATCGCACATATACCAACGCACTATCGTCATGTTCAAGGAATTAGTAAAGTTGGGAAGTTCGGGACGTTCTGGTAAATCCTTTTAAATTCTGTATGAATAAAGAAACTACAATTTATGTCTACATTTTCTATTCAAACAAATTTGCAATTTGACAAGATATTCACAATAGTACAAAATACATACAGCACTCACTAACGATAGTGCTATCGGGTAGGTACCAGTGAGCATAGCATTTAACATATGACCCCTACCAATTACTACCCTACAAATAACCTACCGGTACATTTCATAAATTTTATTTTAGTAAGCATTATTTTGATAAGTTGTTTTACCATTATCTCTTATTGTCCCAGTTTAGGTTTGTTTAGTTTGCAAGTTTTACATTATAATTTATAGTACAAATAAATTAATATAAGGAAGCATGTATACTGTATATAACAAATGTAAATAAACCATGTAAGTGATGAAGTATAAATGGGCTAACCTGATCTGGACCCCTGAGTAGAGATGGTTGAAAATGTCGTTATCCTCCAGCAGACCGTGACCATTGTCATAGAAGTACACCCCAACCTGCTTGCCAGAGTGGATACGATTTCTCCGCAGAGTCGGCGAGCTCCCTGAATAACACAAACGGGGAGAACAAAATTATTATCAACCCTTTGAGCACAATGACGTAATTTTAATCATATTCTGGTTACCAATAGACAATTTTATTTTATTTAGCTTATAATCTACCTCAAGGATTGAATATGGTACATAAATCTCAATACAGTACAGAAAACCCTCAGAATAACATAGGGTCTTCTTAACCCGTTGAGCCCCGGCTAGTTATAATATTTTGTTCACCCCAGTCCCAAGCCATTTTCACTTCTTTTTTTTGTTTGCTAAAATGGAAGATAAGGATGAAAAAAAAAAAAAAAAAAAAAAATCACCTCGGATATTTTTTTTTGGGGGGGGGGGGAGCCTCCAAAAAATTTGTTGAACCAAAATGGAAGAGAATGGTGAGAAATGAAGAAAAAATAAAAAAAACTAACCTCGGTCATTGGGGGGGGGGGGGGGTCGAAAGTTCGTCTCCCCCGCATGACCACCCGCCCGGGAGCACTAGGGTGAAAACTGAGTATGGCATTGTACGGCATACATCCTAAGAAGTGTCTCACATAAATCACAAGCCTCTAGCTCCCATACGACCGGAGTAATGAAGGTTCAAATTGGCGGTGAACTAAGGGTGTAAAGTATCCCCACTAACCCACCACCACCAGCCGCGCGGCTGTCTTGGCCCGCTCACACCTACCGGCCCGGCTCCCACACACACTACGGTACCTCCCCCTCCTATTCTCCCGCCATTTCCTACCTTACGAGCCACGTAAGTGATTTTTATATGTCGGACGCACGTGATGCGTCGCTGGGAGTTGGTGATCAAACACTGCCGACGCATCACGTGCGATGCTGGGTCTCACTGGGTTAAACTGCATCAAATCTTCTAACTTCAGCTTGAATCATACGTAACAAGGCGCCATCGTGCTGAAGGGGTTAACCCTGCCCATACGACCCATATTTATTTTTCCAGTACGCCCATCTATCTATCTATCTATTGTCTGATGCATTGATCCCCGAAGGGGTGGCCACAAACGAACCGCCCCCATGCACCTCTGTCCCTAGTCAGTCGACGCCCCTCCTCCCAAACAGCACCGCCTTCATCCATATACTTCCTCACTCTATCCTTCCACCTCTCTTTCGGTTTACCTCTCCCTCTCTGACCTTCCACCTCGCTCTCGTACACCCTCTTAGTCATTCTCTCGCTTCCCATACATTCCATATGGCCGAACCATCTCAAGGTGTTCCTTTTCACACTTTCCAGCATATCTACCTCCACACCACACCACCTTCTTACTTCCTCATTTGTCTGTCTATCCCTCCATGTAACTCCACATGCACTTCTCAAGTAACTCATTTCCAGCGTCCATGCTTTGCTTCCATCTATAGTCAGTGTCGGGATTACCACACCGTCATGCAAGGACTTCTTCACATCCATACTGACCATCCTATTTCTTGTTACTGCTTTCAGCGTTCCTACAACCCTCTTTCCCTGTTGCATCTTCTCCCGCACTTCTTCATCCATAGTCCCATCTTTACTCAACACACTGCCCAGATACTTAAATGAGCTGACAATCTCCATAGCCTGACCGCTCAACTTCACCTCACACTCTGTGGCTTCACCCCTTTCGAAGACCATAACCTTGCTCTTCCCCGCATTTACTTTCAGATTCCGTTTTTCGCACAGTTCCCAACTCATTACCAGACCCTGCAACTCCCATTCATGATCGCTTATCAGAACTGTATCATCAACAAACAGCAGTACAGGTAACTTCCACTCATAAGACCTTACAGACTATTCAAAACAAAGCCCTGAAGATCATTACAGGCTGCACAGCTACTGCACCCACAGATCACCTACATCAAGAAACCAAAATCCTCAAAGTCAAAGACCATCTGGACATGAGAGGCACTCAATTCCTGGCAGCAGCCTCCACAAACCAAGACCACCCACTAAACTACATGGCAACACACCCACAGACACCAAGAAATATCAAAACAACACCCAGCACACGGTATCGCACACAATTATTGTCCTCTCTCCCTCCCTGCCCACCCCGAACCAACTTCCAGAAGCACATCCATACTCATATCTCTCGCCGATCCATCCACTCACTCACAGACAACACGCAGCTGCATGCACGACCTCCCGAAATCCATCCTTCCGAATCCTCCCTTCCTCGCGAGGACAGAGTCCACCTGGCCAGGCTGAGATGCGGACACTATCCAGCTCTCCTGAGCTATCAGAAGAGACTGGATGACTCCGTTGTCGACGCCTGCCCGGGATGTAACACAGCACCCCATACCATTAAACATATCATAGAAGACTGCATTTCACACAACCACTTACGCCAACAACACAATCTACACTCAATGAGAGCTCTGTGGGAAAGCCCGATCGTGGCCATGGCCTTCCTCAGGGACTCGGGGCTGTTCGGCCAGGCAGCTTAGGGAACAACAACAACAACAACAACTTCCACTCATTTCCCTCCTTATCAGCGATACACCAACATCCATTGCTCTTCCTTGTATTTCTTACATGACTCCATCCATATATACAGTAAACAACCACAGGGACATCACACACCCCTGTTTCAACCTAACATTCAGATCAAAGAACTCGCTCTGCTCATTTTCCACATGTACTGCCGCCTTTGCACCCTCATACATGCTCTTCACTGCTTTAAGCAACTTGCCATCTACTCCGTATATTCTAAGTACTTTCCACATACCTTCTCTATCCACTCTGTCATAGGCCTTCTCCAAGTCCATAAAGGCAACATACAGCTTTTGTTGCTTCTCCAGATATTTCTCAACAACACATTTCAGGGTAAAAATCTGATCTACACATCCTCTTCCCTTCCTAAAACCGCCCTTCTCGTCACCTATCCATTTTTCCGTTCTCGCTCTCACTCTCAATCACTACCCTACTGTACACTATCCCTACTAAACTTCGATGACTTGTTCCTCGGTGGTTACCACACACTCCTCTTTCCCCTTTACCCTTATATAGGGGGACTATTATGCCTGTCTTCCAGTCATCAAGTGCACTCGCCTTCTCCCATGCTAGTTTACACATTTTCCATACCCATTCGATCACTATCTCACCACCATACCTCCGCATTTCCCCACACACTTCATCTATTCCTGGTGTTTTCCCCAACTTCACTCTTTTCATGGCTTCACACACATCTGACCCCCTGATCCCCATATCCTCCTCCACTACTTCTCTTACTTCTCCGTTCTCCCTCCCATACCCCATCCAACTATGTTTGCTGGCGCTTCATTCCTTACATTCAGCAATTCGTTGAAGTACTCCCTCCATCTTTCGACTCTCTCTTGCTTCTCGGCTAGCACTCGCCCATTCTTATCTTTCACACCCTTACTGTTTCCCTTGCTACCTTCCCTAACTTTCTTGACTTCTTTCCAAAACATTTTCTTACACTCCCTCTATTTTACACTCAGCTTCCTTCCAAATTCCTCATCTACTCCTCTATGCCTATGTATCTATATGCTCAGGCCCAATCCCCACTTTTCCTATTTTGTTATTTTTTTATTTTCCTCTATTTTATTATTTTTTGTTTGTATTTTCTTGGGGGTGGCCGACTCAAGACAGAACAAGAACAGGAAAAACACAAAACACAAGACAAAACAACAAACAAACACAGACAAAACACAAAAATCACACACATCTAGGTCACCCAGGAGAATACCCAGAGACCAGGGTCACTAAGGTCGCTCCAGCACTCCCCCGGCCCCCGACCACCCGGAGAGGCTCCGATCTCGGCAGGCAGACATGCAGCGGAGCCAAAGCCACATGCCCGCCCACCACACTTCCAGGCGCACCCTTCATATTAATCGTCTCCCCGGGCCAGGCGCCTGATGGACTATTATCTAGTCCAACTTGCGCCCGACCCCTTCCCCCAAATGACCACGTGTTCACTCAAGCATTCTCCATTCATTCCTGTTTATTACCACTTCCTTTGCCTGATCTATAGTCATTCCTCTATCATCCAAAGCTTGTCTTACACAGTCTCTCCATCTAAATGGGGGTCTTCCTGCCCTTCTATCTCCCTCTATGTCCATATTTATTTTGATTTGGCTATCATTAGACTATTTTTAATTATATTTGTGGAGAGTCAATATGTTTCCCTTGGATGAAGAAGGATATATCTCACCTGTAGTTATCCAAACACCAGCTAGAGTATTTGCATAGACTTCATTGCATTCTATGAGGCCTTGACCTTTTTCATGTACGTATATCCCCCCGTGCTGGCCGTCGTGGATCTTGTTATGCCTCACGATAGGATCACTGTTGGTGCGAATCTGGATACCAGCTAATGCATTGCCTGTGGGAAGAGAAGAAAAACATAAACACCTTATACAGTACTGTAGTCTGGTTTTCTCCCCCCATTGTATCTATCTATATAATCAGGCGCAATCCCCACTTTTTTTTTTGGGGGGGGGGGGACTCAAGACAGAGCCCTAAAAGGGACAATATAACAGGAAACAATGCACACAAAAACAAAATACAAATTCACACACATCTAGGTCATCCAGTAGAAGACCCAGAGACCAGGGTCAGCCGACGGAAAATATTGTCATGTCGCTATCTTGATTACTTAGCTTATACAAGGCTGTTGTAACAAAATATGTTGCAAATTATGAAAACTTGGTACTGTATTAATATATCGCAGATACATGTTAGTTTAAAAAATGTCAAATTAATTATCAAGAACTCAGTTACCATCAGGTGAAATATAACCGACTACAGATCTCTTATCTGGCCATTTCATATCTAGCCACCACTCCCAAACTCTCCCAAATCACCAACCTCACCACAGAATCGCGAATCTCACCCCACAATATTACGCTATAAATCATTTGAATCAACTGCCATCTAACCAACCTGGAACCAAACTGCTCGACAGGATATCTAGTGAAGATGTGAGGAGACCGTTAGGTATCATGAGTATCAGTGATGAGATGCGTACTAGCAGGCTTGGACTAGCAGGAGAGGATGGATGAACTAAGTTAGGTGAAAAGATGCAAGTCTGTGAACGTGGAGAGAGCTGCACCAAGGGGCAGACCAAGACAGATGTGGGATCAGATCTTACAGTTTGATCTTGAATTAAGTGGCTAGGGGAAGTTTAGAGCAGTTGCTTCTATTGATAATGAGAGGGCTCCCACTTCATCTTTAAGGGAAGGTGTATGCCTCGTGTGTTAGGAGTGCAATGACCTATATCTCGGGGAAGTGGCCGGTGAAAGTGGAGGATATTAATAGAATGGAACTGAATGAGAAGAGAATTGTAAGTGGAATATGTGGCGTTTATCTCAAGGATGGGTTTTCGAGTGAGGAGAAAAGAAGGCATCTGGGCATTAGGAGTATCAGTGAAGTGATGCGCATAAGCAGACTTGGTTTGAACATGTGGAGAAAATGGATGAAAAGAATTGGGTGAAGAAATGCCGGACCGTGAACAAGGGGGGAGCTACGCGTAGGGATAGACCTAGAAAGACGTGGGATCAGTACTTTGGTTGGATCTCAAAAGAAAGAACTTGATGACAGAGGCAGCCAAAAAAAAGGTCGCCTGGAATACCGCGAGCCTGAAACCACTCTCTCTGTGGACGAAACCGTTTTTAAACTTGTATGTACTGTATATTATACAGTATATACTGTACAGAATATATATATATATATATTAGGTTAGTTATGTTTTGTGTTAGGTGGTAGTAGCAGCAGTCGTTGCCTGGCCGAACAGCCCTGAGCTCCGAAGGAAGGTCATGACTGAAACCGTAGCTCTTAAGAAATGTACATTGTGTGCTATGCAGTCTTCCATATTGAGTATGAGTCTGTGGTGTTGTGTTACAGCTCAGACAGGTATCCTCGACTGAGTCATCCAGCCTCTTCTGATGACTCAGAAAGGCTGGATGGTGCCCACATCGCAGCCTAGCTAAGTGGACTCTGTCCTCACAGGAAAGGAGTTTCTGAGGGATGGACTTCAGGGGGCCATGCATGTAGCGGAGTGTTGTCTTTGAGTGACTAGATAGATCGGTGGGTGATTTGAGTACATACATACATAACATTTTAAGACTGAGTGCTCCACACATACGTGCAGTTTCAGTCTCTTGTCCTAATGGCGGCGTTCCAGGCAACCCTGTTAACCCTCGGAATCCGGGAAGCCTCATATGAGGCAAACAAAAATATTGGCAGGAATCCGGGAGGCCTCATATGAGGCAAAATGCGCGGCTAAAAATTGCCGCTAAAATCATCATTACTCGGCAACCAAGCGTCGTAGCGATGTCATCTTAACGGCAGTCTACAGACAACAAGATGTTCTACAATTTGCAAAAAAATTGACTGCTCTAGGTAGTCTCAATCAGTAGCTACTGAATTATGAAGCTTGACTGTACAAAAATGGCCCCAGACACAGCGATCCGCCTCATATGAGGGCCCCCGGATCCGGAGGGTTAAGGGCTGCTTCACTTATCAAGTTTTTGGATTTGAGATCGGCACGTATAGTCCGATCCCAGGTATTCCTCGGTCCACCCCTTGGTGCAGCTGCCTCCACAATCACAGACATGCATCTTTTCACCCAATTTTGTTCATCTATTCTCTCCACATGTCCATACCATCCCAGTCTACTTGTATGCATCTCCTCGCTAATATTCTTTATACCTAAACGTCTCCTCAGCTCATCATTTGGTATTCTATCCTGCAGCCTGGCCCCACACATCAATCTCACCATTCTCATCTCATTACGTTCCATTCTGTTGACATCCTCTACTTTAACGGCCCATGTTTCTGAGGCATACGTCATTGCACTTCTAACACATGAGGCATACACCTTTCCCTTCAGGGGGAGAGGCATTCTTTTCATGGTCAGAATTGGCAGCAGTTCTCTGAACCTCCCCCCAGCTACATCTAATTCTAGTGACAGTGGCAGCCTCGGCCTCAACACCGACAGAGATGGTATCTCCTAGGTAACAACTTGTCCACCAACTCCAATGACTCATTTCCAAAATTCACAGCCACAGGATCATCATCATGGATATGCTTCTGGAGGTTGACTTGGAGTGGGCAAGGGGGGAGTGAAGACAACATTTGTGTATGATAATGAGTGCTAGGTGTTGTTTTGATGTTTCTTGGTGTGTCTGGATATTCTGCTATGTAGAGTAATGGGTGGTGTTGGTTTGTGAAGGCTACAGCGAGAATTTGTATGCCTCTCATATCAAAGTGATCCTTGATTTTGAGGATTTTGGTTCCCTGGTGTAGTTGGTCTGTATGTGTGGTAGCTGTGCAGCCAGTGATTATTTTGAGGGGTTTGTTCTGTATAGTCTATTGGGTTTTGTGATGTATTGCAGTGTGGTTAGAAGCCCAAGCAGGGTTAATGGTTGCAACCGAAACTGCAAATTTATCGAAAATTGCACTAAACACTCGTCCTCAAGCATATACTATATACCAATTTAATTCTATGGAATGGCACCTCCGTTTTTTACTTTGAAGTTGCCCAAAAAAAACGTTCAATTCTGCGCGTCAGTGTGACGGCTACAGATATGGTAGGATTGTGATTGTTATTTCTTTGTACAGTCTTCCACACATTATTTTCTACCCCAACTATTTTTGTCATAGAATTTAGAGCAGTGGTTCTTAACCTTTTTAGTACCGCACCCCCCTTTGGTCAGGACTGTATTCATGATCCCCCCCGCCCCCTCCCCCTGCCTCTGGTGCCTAGAAAACTATTTTTTTTTTATCCACTCCATATGGATGCTTAAGACGCAAGATATTGTAAAAAGGGCGAACAAATAACCAATCTGCATGCAAGGATTAAAACTGATTAATGGTTTTATGTCAACACTACATGTGGTTGCTCGGAATGACATTTGTGAATTTTTCCTATCAAAGTTTCTTATTTATATATATCTTTGCGATTACCCTGTATGCATTTAAATGGCCTAGCCTTATTTTGAACTTTGATTACCCCACGCCCCCCCTAACATTGTCAAACGCTCCCCTAGGGGGGCGCGCCCCCCAGTTTAAGAACCACTGGTTTAGAGCGAGTGGAAATTTGTGAGTGAAATTTTCACTTGGTCTGCAAAACCTAAAAACATTACTTTATCGTAAAAGTGTCATGAACAGAAAGAGCTGCATGGCAGAGGTTGATATCATTCAAAAGTTTAGAATGGGTAAATATCGCAGCATACCTTTTTGGTTACGATACCCCCTTTCTTCACAGATTTAGAGCGACTGAAACATCATGAAATATGCCTCAGTGAGGTGCGAGGTGGGGAATATGCCCGCGATGTGAGTGTACAGATTCAGCCTCACACAGTCAAATTGGAGTAAGTATAACGAATAGCAACTAAACTGATCCCAGAACTAAAGGACCTAAATTACCCTGAAAGACTAGGGCTTCCCATGCTAGAAGAGAGAAGAGTTCGAGGAGACCTGATAGCAATATATAGATGCATGAGAGGGTTCAAGAGACTCGATAAGGAGGATTTTATTAGGCTGGACGATGGAAGAACCAGAGGGCATAGCCTATGTATAAAATAAGAAAGGAAAGGTGCAAGTCCAATGTAAAAAAAAATAGCTTTCCGTATAGAACGACAGATAGGTGGAACAAACTTAAGTGTGGAGATTGACTATCTCTCTATTTGCTCAGGCCCATTTTTTTGGCCGACTCGAGACAGAGCCCGAATAAGGATAAAAACATAATGAACACACAAAAACACAGATTCGAACACACAAAAACACAAATTCACACATATCTAGGTCACCCAGATTGTAGAAGCAAGAAATATCCACAACTTTAAAAGTAAACTGGATAGGCAATAGAAACAGACAGGACACCACGAGCAGCACAGCTCAATTCCTGTAAACTACAAATAGGTGAATACAAATAGGTGAATTCTAAAATACGGTCTATGTAGACTACCAGTACCGATAATCAAAAGCTGAATTATAAACCATATAAAACAAATTTGAGTGATTACCCACCATATATGTTGTTGTGCTCTATTAACCCTCGGCCATCACCAAATATGTAGACCCCTCCCTGCAGACCGTTGTAGATCTCGTTCCGTCTGATGGTGGGGTTGCTGTTGGAGGTGATCCACACTCCAGCGTACTTGTTGGAGTGTATCTTATTCTCTATAAACTGGCCCATGCCTTGCTCATGGACATATATGCCACCGGTCTGACCATTGTGGATTTCGCAGCGCACCACGGTTGGGTTTGCCTGGGCCTTCACTTCAAAGCCAGCAATACGGTTGTTGTGGATGTCGTTGGCCTCAAAGTAACCCTGCAAAAATATAAAGTATATTACCGTACTGTAAACAATAAATGGATAACCAAGACAAATACTCAAGAATACATATGCTTTATCTTTTATACTGTCCATCTATCTGTATATATACTGTATGTGCGACTAATTTGCTTGGTAAACAAATTCACTTATCCTACTCATATAGTGATTTACATTTTATGTGGTGGTTTTGTATCATTATATTTTAAAAATGTATTTTGCTACATCGTTATTTCCACAGTGATTTTGATAATTTCTTTTGTCTTTATATTGTGTCATTAACCCTCAGGGACCGGCTACGCATTCTATAAATATTCCCCGAAACCCGGGGGTTTTGGCCGAAAAACTTCTATGCCTAGGCTACCGTATCTTTGTTATTTTGACTGCTTCCGCATTGCCGCGCATCCCCAAGCGTAGATATGTTTTGTACCTGTAGAATGGCGTTGAGTAGAGCTCTCTAAGTCAACTGGTTCAGTTGTGATGACGATTTCCGTGGAGAGAACTTTGTGGCGATGTCAGCCATATAAGCCACTTTTCAATACTAAACAATAACACACAGCCACACAAAAACAAGCGACGCCTCTCCTTCTTGTGGTCGGAGATGCGCGGCGTCGGTCCAACCGGCTGTTGTTTACATGCGTCGGACGGACGGCTTTCAAAACAAGCTTACAGGCTTTCAAGCTGCCGGAGCCTCAGAGCCCTACCGGGTTCCGCAGGCTGCGTTTGTTATGGGTGCCTCAGAGCCCTACCGGGTCTGAGGGGTTAAGGAACAACCTGTTTTTTAACATTTAATCCTCCATTACAAACCCCAATGCACTTGAATAAATTAACTCGAGGAACTCTTGCGATTTTCTATATGCAAATATATCCATTTAGATCGATGTTCAGATCAAATCACCTACAGTAGGGTCCCGCATAAAACGTGTTCGCATAAAACGAGTCTCGATTAAAACGAGCGACCTAAAATATTAATATTTAATTTTCGATCAGAACGAATGTGATCACATAAAACGAGTCCGCCGCCAAAGTGGGGCAAATCCGAGGAGTTTTCATATATAGCGCCGAAATATCGTACAAAACGTACGAAATATCGTACGCTTTCAAATAGAACGCCGAAATATCGTACAAAACGTACGAAATATCGTACGCTCCTTACGAAAATTTACGCTTCCAGTGAACATTGACGATATTGGGCCACCAAAATGCTGTGTTCACATAAAACGAAATCGCATAAAACGCCCTCGTTTATCGACCATATACTCGTTTTATGGGAGACCCTACTGTATACAGGTACAGTAAAAGTCCGTTAATCCGACGACCGATGATTCGAATCTCCCAATAGTCCGAATTTTTCAATTTGAGGCCAAATCCGAATTCACCTGATGGTCCGAATTTCAAGAAGTCCCAAAGTCCCCTTTTTGAGGCATTAGTCCACTTAAATGACACATAATGGAGCACACACATATCATATGTTCATGAATTCACTTTAAAAGTTTACCATTGTCATTGTAGCCTATTACCTACTTCAAAACATTCAGATTAATGGTCAAAGGAAGCTACTGATAAAAACGTAAACACCTTCTTCTTCTTCTTCTTCCACATCGTCTGCTAGAGAGTTTGTTTTGCTCTTGAACGCATCCTTGGGACGCTCCAATGCGCTACTGGCTTGCACCGCATTTTCTGCAAGCGCATTCAGTCTTGAGCTTGAAAACGCACCTTTGGACGTATTAGTCTTGAGCTTGAAAACGCACCTTTGGACGTTCCGATACGCTATTTATAGTTCAGTGATCGGAGCGTCCCAAGGGTGCTTTCAAGACAACAAGACAAGGGTGCTTTCAATACAATATATAACAGAGCACGTCACAAAAGGAAAATCACAAAATGAAAATTACAAGAACCTCTCAGGGAAGTGCCGTTGTTAAGGCATTACTTCCCGAACCACATCTGATCTGATCTTCAAGAGCAAGACAAACTCGCTAGTAGACGGAAGAAGAAGAAGACGTTTATATCAGCAGATTCCTTTGACCATTAATCTGAATGTTTTGAAGTAGGTAATAGGCTACAATGACAATGGTAAACTTTTGAAGTGATTTAATGAACATATGATATGTGTGTGTGCACCATTGTGTCATTTGGGTGGCCTAATGCCTCAATGTTTTCGTCATACACAGGTTCATAGGGGTAAGTCCGATAATCCGAAAAATCCACTAATCCGAACGAGGGCCGGTCCGCTGCCCTTCGGATTAACGGAAGTTTACTGTATATTAATAAATACATAAATTAACTTAATACAGTACAATATGCATATAATAATTATTATATATATATACTGTATATAGCAGATTTGATCTGAACATCAATCTAAATTAATATATTTGCATACAAAAATCACAGGAGCTCACAAACATTTGTCAGTAGCTGTACTTATTAGAAGCGCACATAAAACATCAAGCAAATATTGTCATTAAATTAGAGTAAAAAGAGGTCAGCCCAGCAAAATTGAGCTTTTTGCTTAAGGGGACCATCCGGTATTTACTCCCAGGGTGTCGGTGAACTTCCTCTTATTTAAATGAGATTTGGCATGCGTTTAGAGGACTGTGAGAGCTAATGTTTGGTACCGTCAGGTTGAAAATTGGTTTTATAGTTTTATATATATATGTCAAAAATTAGGGTCAAAATTATACAAAATTACACACTATAATAATTGACACTGTACTCAAGAATCTAGTGTATTGTCTTTCTTTTTGTTCAATCAACTCACAAAAGGTGTTTCTACAATCTAGTCTACCATTTTTTGTATATCTCATCTATCTATCTATCTATCTATTGCCTGACGCCGTGATCCCCGAAGGGTTGGGCACGAACGAACCGCCCCCTTGCACCTCTGTCCCCCGGCGGGTGCCCAATCCCGAAAGGGGTTGAAATAGGGGAGCTATCCCCCCGCCAAAGGCGGCTTTCTAGGGCCTTTCCTAGCTGATGCTGAGAGGATTGGGTTCTAGTCATGTGGTGATGGGCTGGTCTATCAGAGTGAGAACTGAACGATCTCTGCCATACCCTTAGCTTACTCTGACTGTTCCTTTTACTTATATGTTTTCTAGATCTCAAGTGGATTGACCTCCCAATCTACCAAGATTGGAAGCCAAAGCGTCACATTTTTCCTTTGCCCCTCAACTTTCTCTTCATAATTGCTGAGGGGCACAGGGTCCTGGGTGGGGCTTTGGTTTCCCGGGCGTTTCTGCACCCTCCTCAGATCCCCGCCATGGAGTGGCTTCGGTCACCCAGGCTTTATTGTGGTCGGCAGGGAGGGTTCTGTGGGGGCGCTCGGTTATGGCCTTGGCCTTGCTCGGGGCCTTGGGGCTGTTCGGCCAGGCAGCTTGGGGAACAACAACAACCTCTGTCCCCAGTCAGTCGACGCCCCTCCCCCCAACCAGCACCGCCTTCGTTCATGTACTTCCTTACTCCATCCTTCCACCTCTCATTCGGTCTACGTCTCCCTCTCTGTCCCTCCACCTCGCTCTCGTACACCCTCTTAGTCATTCTCTCGCTTTCCATACGTTCCATATGGCCGAACCATCTCAAGTTGTTCCTTTTCACACTTTCCAGCACATCTACCTCCACACCACACCTCCTTCTTACTTCCTCATTAGTCTGTCTATCCCTCCATGTAACTCCGCACGCACTCCTTAAGTAATTCATTTCCACTGCTCTCACTCTTGGTCCGAGTCTCTCAACCAACGTCCATGCTTCGCTTCCGTAAGTCAGTGTCGGGATTACCACACTGTCATGCAAGGACTTCTTCACTTCCATACTGACCACCCTATTTCTTGTTACTGCTTTTAGCATTCCTACAACCCTCTTCCCCTGTTGTAACCTCTCCCGCACTTCTTCATCCATAGTCCCATCTTTACTCAACACACTTTACCTTACCTTTGGATACCTTTGGATGTGTTCGCCGCTCCTCTAGCGGCACCAAGGAGCGCGACGCCCCTCGTTATGGGTGGTGATTTGGTGCAGTAGACTGTTTGAAGCGACAGCTCGCTCCCTTGCGAGGATGGGCTCGTCTGGCACTTTTTGCAGTTCGACATCTAGGGCTCTCTTGAAGTTGTCTAACGAGATGTCCCTCATGTCTCTTACTCGCCGTGGGAGTTTGTTGAAGAGACGTGGGCCTCTGTGTGATAACCAGCCCTCTCGCAGAGAGCCCATAGCACCCCTGTTATTCATCCGGGGGATTTCGCATTCCCAGCCTCTCCTATCACTGAATTTCATGACTATCGGAGTATGTAGGTTTGGTACTAAACCCTCTGCGATTTTCCACGTGTATATTATTAGGTAACGTTCTCTTCTACGTTCCAGTGAGTACAGATTCAGTGCTCTTAAACGCTCCCAATAGTGTAGATGTTTTATCGAACTTATATGCGAAGTGAAATTTCTTTGTACACTCTCTACGTCATTTATTTCACCTGCTTTGTATGGGGATGTTAATACGCTACAGTATTCAAGCCGCGGTAGCACTAGAGATTTGAAGAGCGTTATCATAGGCAATTCACCGCGTGTTTTAAAAGTACGCAGAATCCAACCCGTTAGACGTTTCGCAGCCGCCACTTTGACCTGGTTATGTACTTTGAAACCCATATTTTCAGACATTAATACCCCAAGGTCTTTCACACTGTCTTTCCGTTCTATTATGTGGTTAGATTCTGTTAAGAAATTTGTAATTTCTTTAACACCATTATTATCTCCGTACCGTATTAATTGGAATTTTTCCTCATTGAATTGCATGTTGTTTTCCCTAGTCCACTGGAACACTACATTCATGTCTTCCTGCAGTCGGCCCGTGTCCTCTTGTGTGTTTACTATCTTGCTTAATTTTGTGTCATCAGCAAAAGACGACACCGTACTGTGTCTGGTGTTGGTATCTATGTCGCAAATTAGTATGAGGAACAGAAGGGGCGCTAGCACTGTTCCTTGGGGCACTGAGCTTTTGACATCCGAAGGCTCAGAAGTGACTTGGTTTACTGCTACCGATTGTTTTCGGTTTACGAGGAAATTGTATATCCACCGTCCGATTTTCCCAGTTATACCTTTTGCTTTCAGTTTCTGGGCTATTATACCATGGTCACATTTATCAAATGCCTTAGCAAAATCGGTGTAAATGACATCCACGTTTTTCTTTTCTTCTAGCGCTTTAAGAATTTTGTCATAGTGTTCCAAAAGTTGTGAGAGACATGATCTTCCCGCTCTGAACCCATGTTGACCGGTGTTGTGTAGTTCATTTGTCTCCATGAATGTTGAAATTTTGCTTCGCAGGACTCGCTCGAAAACTTTAATGATGTGAGAGGTTAGAGCTACCGGGCGGTAGTTTTTTGGTAGTGCTTTACTCCCTCCTTTATGCAGTGGGGCAATTATTGCGTTTTTCAAGCTATCTGGTATGTCACCAGTGTCTAGACTCCTTCTCCACATTATAGCCAGGGGTTTTGAGAGGTTTTCCTTACATTTTTTCATTAGGATCGAGTTCCAAGAGTCCGGGCCTGGTGCCGAGTGGGATGGCATGTTGGAAATGGCCTCTTCTATGTCTTTTGGACCGAAATCAATATCCAGCATCTGAGGGGTTTCCGTGGGGGAGGTTTCCATGAAAAAATATATTTTGGTCTCTGATGACTTTTGTTTCATCAGGCTCACTGAATGCCATTTCATACTGCCTGCTTAAGAGTTCGCTCATTTCCTTTTTGTCCCCTGTGAAAGAGCCGTCCCCTTTGCTCAGTGGGCCGATGTTTGATGTTGTTTTAGCCTTTTGTTTAGCGTATGAAAAGAAGTATTTGGAATTTTCCTTTATACCTGCAATAGCTTTCCTCTCCTCTTCCATATGTTGTAGTTCATATGATATTCTTAGCCTTTGTTCAATTTCCACAATTTCTCTATCTATTTCGACCTTTTGCCTATCCTGTAGATTTTGATGTGTGCGTCTTTGTGTGAGTAATTTTCTTCTTCTGTACAGCCTCCTCCTTTCCCGATCTTGTTTGCTTCTTCATTTTGTTTGTCTTGCAGGTATATGGTGGCTACAGATTTGGGTCATGGTTTCTGTTATTAAGACTAGACATTCTGCTGGTGTCAGGTTATCCATTAAATCTTCCCAGTCTATTTCCTCCATTTCTTGATTTACCTCTTCCCATCTAATGTTTTTGTTATTGAAGTTAAATTTACTGAAGGGGCCGGTTTTTGTTCTCGATTCTGAGGTTGTCTGTACACTTTCTAAGGTTGTTTTGATCTCAATTAATTTATGATCTGAGTATGTTGTGTCCGATATGTTAATGCTGTGTACTAGAGAGTCGTTGTTAGTGAAGACCAGGTCTAAGATATTGTTTTCCCGTGTGGGTTCAGCAATATGTTGGGTAAGACTAAAAAAATCACAAAGTTCAAAAAGCTCTCTCGTATTAGTATTTGCTTCTCCGGTGTTATTTGCCACTAACTGGTTTTCTAGTTGTCTCCATTTAATGTTTGGTAGGTTAAAGTCTCCTAGCCATATAATATTTGGTGTTGGGTTCCCCAGGGTTTCCACTTCTGATTTTATTTTGTTGAGCTGGGTTTTGAATTCTTCTCGGGATGAGTCTGGAGGCCTGTATGTAACAATAACTGCTAAATTTAGGGATTCTATTTTAACTCCAAGTATTTCCACCACTTCATTACTGTTATTTAGGAATTCAGTACATATCAGTGAGTCATGTATGTACAAGGCTACACCTCCATGTGATCTATGCGTTCTGTCCGCCCTATGTAGGTTGTAACCAGGAATCCATACCTCACTATCTTCCTGATCTTTAATGTGAGTTTCTGTGAGAGCCGCAAATATAGCGTTTCCTTCTTCTAGCAGGCCCCTACTTAAGATGCCCAGATACTTAAAAGAGTTGACGATCTCCATAGCCTGACCGTTCAGCTTCACCTCACACTCTGTGACTTCACCCCTTTCGAAGACCATAACCTTGCTCTTCCCCGCATTTACCTTCAAATTCCGTTTTTCGCACACTGTTCCAAACTCATTTACCAGACCCTGCAACTCCCATTCATTATCACTCATCAGAACTGTATCATCTGCAAACAGCAGTATAGGCAGCTTCCACTCAATTCCCTCCCTTTTCAGCGATACACCAACATCCACTGCTCTTGATAGCATTTCTTTCATGATTCCATCCATATATACAGTAAACAACCACAGGGACATCACACACCCCTGTTTCAAACCAACATTCAGGTCAAAGAACTCGCTCTGCTCACTCTCCACACGTACTGCCGCCTTTGCACCCTCATACATGCTCTTCACTGCTTTCAGCAACTTGCCCTCTACTTCGTATATTCTAAGTACTTTCCACAAACCTTCTCTATCCACTATGTAATAGGCCTTCTCCAAGTCCATAAAGGCAACATACACCTTTTGTTTCTTCTCCAGATATTTCTCCACAACACAATTCAGGGTAAAAATCTGATCTACACATCCTCTTCCTTTCCTAAAACCTCCCTGCTCGTCGCCTATCCATTTCTCCTTTCTCACTCTCACTCTCTCAATCACTACCCTACTGTATACCTTCCCTACTACGCTTAGAAGACATATTCCTCGGTGGTTACCACACACTCCTCTTTCCTCTAGTTTCATCTAGTTTTATTTTTAGCCTATATATTTTTAGGTTGAAATTTGTTCACTTGTTTTGCAACTTTGATGTGCTGTGCATGAATGGGGGTGGCTAAAAGAATTCCCCCAGACTACTTTATAGTTTTTTATGGGTTTTCCAATGGCATATGAATCATTACTGTATGACAAGTTGTTTTTCGATTATATGTATTTCAGAGTTGGAATTTTTTGACATTTTAGTTTTGAGAAAAAGCCTCGCAAACTTCAAAAACTGTTTTTCAGTAGAATAACTCTAGTCCTATTACAGGAAATGTATTTTTAATTATTTCTATTTACATTTTAGTCATTTATACATATATATTAATCCTATTACATGAAATTAATTTGTAATGATTCCTATATAAAAAAAAAAAAAAAAATTATACATATACCGGTACTGTATAATAGGCCCATATTCAGCCTGCGAAAGCTTTATATAAAGCTTGAAATACTGCACTTAGAAGCGATTTTCAGCATTCAACTTTTACAGACAGGTTGAGGGATTTTTGGGTTAAAAAGGGCGGACGGTCCCCTTAAATTCACTAGGGCTGCTAACTGTGAGGAGTTTTGTTCATACTGCTGAACCCGGCAGCTACGACATGCCTCCCCTATGGTTATCCTAAGCGACAGGGAAATACCTGCCAGAATATTAGCTTTTCCTCTCTTCCCCGTTGTCAAACCCGTATTGGCTGCGAAAAGTTTGGGAAGGCAAAAAAGGGTAACAAAAGATAACTTCCAAAAGGTTGGATTTTTTTTGTTTTTTTTTTTGTTTTTTCCCTATACAGTACAGTATACAGTTTGGCCCCAATTTCAGGACTAGCAATGTTTCATCAGTTTCTTAAGATTGCTAGTACTGGGGCTGTACTGTACGCGTATTACAAGGATGAACTGTGCATTATGAACAACTATTGTAAATGCAACCAATTTCTACCTTGTAATGGAGGAAAACTAAAGCAAACTTATAAGAAAAGCCACAGCTTACCAATCCGGCATCGAAGCAAAATATGCCAACGTCCTTGCCGTGGTGGATATGGTTGCGCCTCATGATAGGGTTGGCGTAGTTCTTGACCCAGATGCCAGCGAGAGCGTTGCGACTGATCTCGTTGTCCTCATAATGCCCCTGTGCTCGGTCCGTGATAATCAGACCAACATTCTCACAGTCGCTGATCTCGCAGTGACGGATGATTGGCTCCGCTCCCGGTCCACTCACACTCACTGCCGCACCCACTATAACACAAAGAAAAGTTACAGTAAAGTAGGTATCACACGAGTGCTTTTTCCTTAAACATTTATCCTCAACAGGTCTGGCAGCTAATGAGGTCAACATAGAGAGTATTTTGGTTAACTAAATTCATCTACCATCATTCTATTTTCCGATACCAGTGCAAAATATTCCAGAAATGTTGCCAGAAAAATATTAATCATCGAATGTTGACTATAAAAGATCTCGTGTGATACCGGCTTAACTATAATAAAAAGGTAATACTGTAGTACTGTACTACATCCATATCAAAAAATTAAAGGGTCATGAGAGTTGTTATTGAGAAGTTTTTCAGTAGTGGCAGATAATTTGCAGTAACAACTTGTTAAACAAATAGCAAACAAAACTAAAAACAGCTACAAAATTTTAAAAGATATTGTTTTTTCAGTCAATAGATTAAAAGAGAAATTGTTAAAAATTGTGCGCTGCGATGCGAGAGAGCTAGAAGCATGGTCTAAATTTGTTTGCAAGTTTTACATTTTAATTTATTAATTAAGTTAATTAGAAATCAAAAATTCTCACTTAAAAATGAATTTAATCTTTCAGATTTTGTAGACTATAATTATAATAAGCTTTAAAGCTGATTTAATAAATTTACATAAACATTTTGTAATCACTACAGTAGATAAAGCCAGCAATAATTATAGCTTCACATGTAAACAAATTTATCTTTAAAACATGAAAAAAGAATTAGGCATTAAAGGTAACATATTACATAAAAATATTTGTGGTAATTCTGTTTATGAAATTCAAAATAATTTGAATATTGATAACTTAATCGATGAACATACAAAGAAAAATTTAAATTTTATATTAAACTTTCTGATAAGAACGAGTGCATTGCAAAATTATACATGTTACCTAAATTTCATAAAAGACCTTACAAATATTTGCTTTATTGCCGGAGCAAAGTTTGCTACCACTAAAACTCTGTCAGAACAAGTCGTAAATTGCTTAACCCACTGAGCCCCAGCGACGCAAACAGTGCTTCGGCAATGTATGTAATGCTGAGCCCCACGACGCATAAGTTGCGTCGGGGTTTAATTACTCCAGTCCTATGGCACCTAAAGGGCTCAGATTTGTATGGGAACTGTGTAAGTATCCCACACAACCATGCCAATGGTTGAAAACTCTCAAAGTCCAACTGCGTGCACGTGAGCACGCAAAAACATGGTTTTTGCCTTCAATTTTTTACTCTTGTAAAATTGACTTTCGGGGGCTCCATAGGACCCCTTTTTGATCGTTTTTTTGGGGGGCGGTCCTTCATTCCTAACCTAGGAGCTGCCTAGTGGGCTAAGGCTCTACGCACTATGTTGGTGATGACTAGCCGCGTAGGTTATAATCTCGGCTATGCTACAACAGTTTCCAGTGCTATATAGTCTTCGTGGCTTAGTGCTGTAGAATTCATTACAGTTGGGGATTTCCCACAGATGAAATGAATTCATAAGGTTATTCAACCTTATTAATTCCTAACCCATTCGCTATTGTATCTGGAAAAAAAAAAAAATCAAAACCTGCTGGTCCCTGGTGGTACATTTATTTATAACTAGCTGGGGCTCAGTGGGTTAAAATACATTAAAAGTACAGTACTCATAAAAGATATTGTGATACCATCAAGAGAAGAACTGGCATTAACTATTATTGGAGTGTTGACAATTCGTTAGAAGTTATTGATAAAAATAAATACCATGCCGAAAGTTACCTCGGTACATAGCTTTGACTTTTCAACTTTGTATACCAATTTGCCTTTAGAATTAGTATATTCACAACTTTGTATACCAGTAATTATTTCATAAATGTTTATACAGTACATATTTTAATAATGCATCACTTAGCTCTACTCCAACTAGTTCAATATATTTTGATAGAATTAAACTTAAAGATGCCCTTAAATTCCTCCTTTTCAATACTTATGTTAGATTCGGGCCATACATTTTCAAATAAATATTAGGAATTCCTATGGGTGGAAATGCTAGCCCTTTAATTGCAGATTTATTCTTGCTTGCTTTAGAATTTAAACATATAAAAGACTTAGTTGACAGTAGCAAGACAAATTAAATCCCAGAAAAATTAGCACTTGCTAAATTATTAAGTAATAATAGTAGATATATTGATGATATTCTCGTTTGCAATTTGTTAAATTTTAATCAAGTTGCGAAACTTATTTATCCTAATTCTATTCCCCTCACACATTGTAACGTAAATGATGAAGTTGAAAATGTTCTTGATATAAATATAGAGATTGTTAACCCTTGTCGAGCGGGGGGTTTTGGGCTTATTTGGGCATATTCAGGCCCTCCTGAATGATAAATAAAGTACCTGCATGAGAAGAAATGTATTCAGCAAAAACCTAGGCGCTAAAAGCTTCAATATGAGACCAGAACGAGCTACGTAGCACTCGTCGTTCTCAGGCAGTGTTACCACCAACATGGGAGTTTAGCGTATAGCGGCATATTTTTTCCCACTACGCTCACTACTGGCAACGCTGCCGGCCTCTCGAGAACAGAGGGAACATGAGTCAGTGGACGGCGGTAAGCCCTGGGAGTCGGCTGTCTGGCCCGCTGCGCTCCCGGCCATTTGCACTCTATTTTAACCCTTTAAAAGCCTTAATAATGCTCCTAACTTGCTGCAAATTGGAGGCGGACTTAAGTCCGCCCCCGCTACGAATGGGTTAATGAACATTGCATACTTAAAGTATATCACAAAGTTGATGATTTTAATTTTAACATAATAAACTTTCCTTTCCCTAGTAGTAATATCGATAGTAAAATAACATAATTGTTTTTATTCACAGTTAATAAGATTTTGTAAAATTTGCACTAAAGTAGATGACTTTTGGGCTAGAGCTAGGTTACTATACAGACTCTTAGTAGACAGAGGTTTTGAGGCAAGTAAATTGTTACATAAATTTACAGTAATCTTTTTAGGGTCAATTATTGTGACTGTATTCTAAAATTTGACATCAATAATTTTAATCAAGCATTTTTAACTTGAAGTTTCTTGTATAACCTCTACTTACTTTTTGTCTGTTTGTATTCATTGTTTTTCTTTTTCTATTATTATTATTGATGATTTTTTTTAAATTAATTGTTCTTGTTAACCCTCTCACGACCATAGGACGCAGAGGTTGCCAGATTAGCAATAAGAAATAGATTACTCTCACTGTTATAATTACCTCTCCAAAATTAGTTTTCTGCCCACAGCTAACTCAAAGACAACTGCAGAGGTTGAAGTAAACAAACTAAAGGTTTATTGATACCCCTGACGGTAACAAAGGATTTAAAGTATCCCTAATAGGCTCAAAAATCGCGTCAGGATGTGAGAGGGTTAAAAGAGTACTCTTTGTTTAAATCTGTTGTTGCTTCTTCATATTATGCAATTATTTGTCTTTATATTATATCTATTAATTGTCGATAATATCAATTGCTTACTTTTGTGATTTCCTTAGTTTATTTGTACAATAAATGTAGGTAATTTGTAGTGTAGCTATTGATAGGGGTCACTTGAGGCATGCTATGCTTACAGGTACCTACCCGATAGCACTATCGTTAGTGAGTGCTGTAATTTTTGTGTAATATTATAGATATCTTATCAATATTTGTATTTTGTACTATTGTTAATGTCTTGTCATGTTGCAAATTTGATTTTAAATGAACATTTTGACATTTGACATGTAGTTTCTTTAATCATGCAGAGTTTAGTAAAATTTACCAGAACGTCCCGGACTTTTCAAATTGACTAATTCCTTGAACGTGACGATAGTGCGTTGTTATGTGTGCGATTAGTTTGCTTGGGACCCAGATTAACTTGCTCATGTAGTAATGTACAGTTGTACACCCTATGTGGTGGATTGTGTTCTTTTATTTTTAAAAATTATTTTAGTAAGAGTTGTTTCCACATAGCGATTTTGATAAGTTAATTTGACTTTATATTGTCTTTGTCCCAGTTTTGGTTTGCTTTGTTTGCAAGTTTTACATTTTAATAAATGATCATGTTTATTGTAACAAACTTCTATTTAGTGAAAATATTTGTTCAGCCAAAGGAACTAAGCTCTTACAAGCAAATAAATGAGAGTGGGGGAGTAATAGTCACCAAAGTTAGAACATCCTATCATCAGCATTTTGTGGCAGAGCCTGGACATATTTAAATATATTTAAATTTATAAAATTTCATATTACCCTACCATATTAACTTCAACCCCATAACTCCTGTCCATACTATATATTCATCAGCATGGACACTCGTAGTGTAAAGTGTAGCATAAAGTAATAAATATTAAGTTTATAGGATTAAAAATTGCAATATAATGAATAAGTATAATTGGAAAAAACATTAAATACATATTCTGTATCAAGATATTATGTAGTACAGTACGTCCTCTCAATACACGAGAATATGGGCAGCAGGCAGCCTCGCGGATTGAGAATTAGCGGATTACAAATAACACAAGTAAAGGAGAAAATTAGAAATTATAGAGCCCTATTTTTAGCCTATACTGCCCCAGCCCCCGAATCGTCAGGGTCCTGTTGTTATTCTTGTTGTTCTGGGTGGCGGGCAAGGAACCTAGTTATGGCAATTATCGATACCAAACATCATAATACACTTTCACCTCTCACACACTCACACACCTTTATTATTGTATACGCAGAGACAGGGCTCTGGGACCGTCCCTCATCCCCAGATATATACAGTATACCATACAAATTAAATGTGTGGCGAGAGAACAATGTGGGGGCCCTGTATTGAGTGTGCAAGAGAACAATGTGGGGGCCCTGTATTGAGTGTAACATTGAATTAATTAAAGTGGGGAGATTGTAGGTACCAATCAAGCAGGGCACTGCCCAGGGGAGGCCACATGGGCATATGATATGGAGTTGCTGGAACTCCTGTTTCATTTGCCTGGCTTCCCCTACAGTTTCTATTTGTGCTTCACCTACACAGAGTAATCGAGCTTACTCTCGTAAACACCTCCTCCTCCTATTATTTCACTTCACTTTACACACACACCACACTTCTTTCCAACACACCTAAATTACCTATAATGTGTCTTGGTATTGGCTCTCAGTCACTTTCAACCTTGGGGGAGACACTTGTTGCAGGCAGATTTGCCTTTTGTCTCCTTCATGCACATAGAAAAACAAAAACAAAATGCAGCGGCGATCAATAACTTTGAGAGTGAGGGAAGACAAATCCTCCTTCCCTCCCTCCACACTCTCATTCCCAACTCGTGTATACCTGGCCTTGCAGTAAGTGCTTTTTTCTTTCCTTACACCTAAATCTCGGTCCTAATTTGTCATATATGCCTTGTGGTGCAAGAATATTGCTTTATAGGGGAGATGTAAGGAATATTACGTAATCTCCCCCCCCCCCCCCCCCCGCTTCCTCCTCCACCACTTCTTTTTTTCTTCTACTACCCGCTCGCATCAAACAAAAACAATGGTGTGTGGGAGCTTATTTTTCGAAACTCCCGATCATGCCCAGAACACATCCACAATATTTTTGTGCAAATAACCTTTGCAGTGAGGTGTGTAGGTGTGATACCAACACGATGTACAATACATTAAGTTTTGCGATGGTGACCTTTTCAGGCATTCATTATGAGTAGATCTCGTGTTTTGTATGTTATACAATACTTTGTTTTGCTGATTTTTGGACCCCTTGCTCGCGTAATAGCGATTTCGCGGATTGAGAACTTGTGTATTGAGAGGAAAAACTGTATAATATTCCTATGCGACATGATGTGCTCATATGTACTTATACAATGAAAGTATTTTAATCTAGCACGCAGCAGGCAGCGCTCGTACCGGAACAGCAAAAATGCCAGACTGGTGGAGAACTCCCTCTCCAAGCACCCTATATAAACTATATAGATCATGAAAATGGCTAAAATTACCCCTTTTCCAACTTTTTGTGGTCATGGCGGGCGGCCCGGGACACACACACACACCAACAGTTAGTCAGCTGACTTCTGCTTGTGTAACAGCCCAAAGCAATCGATCGATGATTTTCTGCTGTTCAAATCGAAGGATGAAAGCAGTGGACAGTGACATAAGAATTGTTACAATAGTGAGTTAATCAATAACACTCCATAATCAATAGTTGAACGAGAAAGAGTGTGTAAACAAGCAAGCGGTTGGCGCTGGTACAGCGATCGCGGGGCCCAAACCTCCATTTATATTTTCCATCTCAAACAAAAATAACTTGGTTAATTTTTTTATAGTTTTCACCATTCGCAAGATAACAGCAAATGCTGCCTCTTCTTATATATATATCCTAGGTTACTGGTTAGGCCATTTATGTGGTGAAATTAACCTACAGTACATTTACCATAATTTACCCCACTTTTTGGGGTAGGCTAAATGTAGGTTAATCACGGAGTTCCCTGAATTTCATAATTTTGTTGTATTCATATCTCAGCAAAGAAATGGCCTAACCTACGTTTTATTTATAGATGTGCCACATAAATTTACCTTTCACAAGAACCGTTCATTCTTTCCCATTACCTACATCACACTCCCCCCTCACCACCAGGTCTCCTGGGCATAACAAACATCCACTCTTTGTCTCTCCAACATTTTGTTTTTACAGACTTGAAGAGGCTCTTACATATATGTTTGTCATATTTGGCTTAGATTGGCAGTGTTGGAGGTCACTGTCCCCAGGTATCCATTTCCAGGCTGCCCCGGATGATTGTCATCCAGAGGCCATCCCAAGTTCTTTTTACGGGTGGGACCGAGGGGCCGAGGGGCACCCCACCAGAACCAACCGCAGGGACACTATCCGTGCGTGTACACGGCACTACCCGGTATTATGCGCCTAGTGATAGGGCATCATCCAGGTACACTACCTTCAGGTTCGGGCCCCTGTGCTGCTAAGCCGAAAGTGCCATTCTGGATACAGATTCACTTGCTCATGTAGTATTTACCTAATTGTAGTTTACAGGAGTTGAGCTAAGCTCGTGTTGTCCCGTCTCTCAGTCTACTTTTTATCCAATTTTTTCTTGAAAATATGGATGTTCCTTGCCCCTACCACCTCCTCCTCCAGCCCATTCCATTTGTCAATACATCTATAGGGGAAGCTAAACTTCCTGATATCGTTCTTGCAGGTAGGTCTTTTTACTTTGTAGCTGTGGCCTCTAGTTATTCCTGTATCCATAATTAATATATCCTCCCTATCCAGCCTCTCCAGCCCCCGGGTGCATTTGTACATCATTATCATGTCTTCCCTCTCTCTCCTCTCTTTTAGACTCGGTAGATTTAATTTGTCTAGCCTCCCTTCATATGGCAGTTCTCTGAGACTTGGAACCAATCTAGTAACTGCTCTCTGGATTCTTTCTAACTTGTGAATATGCTTCTTTAGATGCGGGGACCACACCACTGCTGCATACTCCAATCTTGGTCTAATCATACTCTTCATAATTTTCGCTACCATGGTCTCATCCAAGTAGTTCAGAGCAACATTCATATTCCCGGCCATTGCATACATTCCGCTAAAGAGCTTGTTAATATGTTTCTCTGGCGACAAATTATCTTGTATAATCAACCCTAAATCCTTTTCTTTTTCGGCCTTGCTAATTATATTATCTCCCATCCTGTACTCCCAATTTGGTCTATTCACACTTCTTCCCATATTTAACACATGGCATTTACTTATATTAAATTTCATTTTCCACTTGGTGCTCCATTCGTATATTTTATCTAAATCCCCTTGCAGCTCCTCACAACTACTTTTATTTGTTATTTGTCTCATAATTTTTACGTCATCTGCAAACATTGACATGTAGGAGTTTATGCCTATCGGCAGGTCATTCACGTACATAAGGAACATGAGAGGTGCCAACACAGATCCCTGCGGCACACCACTCTCAACTTTCCGCCATGATGAGTAAGTTCCTCTAATGTTGGTCCTCATTTCCCTATCTGTTAAATAGCTCTCCATCCATTTCAGCAAACTCCCCCTGACACATCCTAGCGTCTCAAGCTTAGATAACAATCTCTTATGTGGTACCTTATCGAATGCTTTGGAAAGGTCTAAGTAGACGCAGTCCACCCATCCACCTCTTTCTTGGAGTACATCTATCACCCTACTGTAATAACATAGCAAACTGGTAACACAAGATGTCCCTTCTCTGAATCCAAATTGCTTTGGGGTTATTATCTTCTTTCTCTCCAACTTTTTCATCCATCTCTTCCTAATTAGCTTTTCACAAATCTTGCATACAATACTAGTAAGTGAAACTGGTCTATAGTTTAGAGGGTCCTCAGGGTTTCCATTCTTGTATATCGGAATGATATTAGCTCTTATGATGTACATCATATGTGGTGGCTTTGTTTTCTTTTATTTCATAATTTTATTTTATTAAAGCGTTATTTCCACATGGCAATTTTGATAAGTTCCTTTGTCTTTATATTGTGTCGTCCCTGTTTTGGAGTGTTTCTTTTGCAAGTTATACATTATAATAAACACTATGCCCTGTAGCCCCTAGGTCCTCCTGACCAAGATGTACCTTCAGGGGGATAGAGCTGGGTCTGAGGTACGTAGGTTCCTCCACGACAGCGAGCTGCCATTAGTTTGAAACATTTTTCACATGGGATACCTGCTCTAGTTAGCCCCCAACCACAGTTATTGGCTGTGGGCCTAGCCTTTGCCCAAGGGGGTTTAACCTACAAGGCAGCAAGTAAAGAGAGTTTGTATAAGGATTGCTCCCCTAGACAGGTTGCCGACCACTGCTGACGAGGCCTATCCACCCGGATTTAATAAAGATGTCTCTCCTAAATGGGTTGCCGACCAAGGCTAACAAGTCCTACATACATTAAGGCATTACGTCATAGACGAAAATGAAACTAATAAATACAGTAGCTTACTATTAAGCATGATAACCATTCTTCAACTATACATCCAAAACTCCTCTGTAGATTTCTTCATCTTCCTGTGGCGATGAGTGTTTTATTTGGAGTTGAAAATCATCAAGGAAGCATAGAAGATGCCTGGTGAGGGTGAGATTCATGAGAAAGTGCCTGGGACAACCTTCCTTGACAGGTCGGGTGCCCAAACCCGAAAGGAGTTGAAATAGGGGAGCTATCCCCCCGCCAAAGGCGGCTTTCTAGGGCCTTTCCTAGCTGATGCTGAGAAGATTGGGTTCTAGTCATATGGTGATGGGCTGGTCTATTAGAGTGAGAGCTGAGCGATCTCTGCCATACCCATAGCTTACTCTGACTTCCTTTTATTTATATATTTTTCTAGATCTCAAGTGACGGCGTCTCTTCCGTGGATTGACCTCCCTACTGCCAACCTAGAGGTTGGCAGATTGGGAGCCAAAGCGTCACATTTTTTCTTTGCCCCTCAACTTCCCCTTCATAATTGCCGAGGGGCACAGGGCCTTGGGTGGGGTTTTAGTTTCCCGGGCGTTTCCACACCCTCCTCAGCTCCGAGCCTTGGAGTGGCTTCAGTCACCTGGGCATTATTAGTGGTAAGCAGGGAGGGTTTTGTGGGGGCGCTCGTTTATGGCCTTGGCCATGCTCGGGACCTTGGGGCTATTCGGCCAGACAGCCTGGGGAACAGCAACAACAACAAAAAACCTCCCTTGATCGTGGACAGGCCAACAGTATTTCTGTAAGAGTGAGTCTTCCTGTCCAGATGCCACTAAAAAATTGATAAATTATTGTGCACATCATAAGACATCTCTTGTAGTATATCAGCTAAAGACTGAATGAACCATATGAATTATGGTTTCAGTTTCATGTCTTAATTAACCCTTAAAACCTGGGTGACGCCAACTAGGTTCTATCCCCAGCCACTCCCACGACCTACCCTCACACCTCCCCAACTCCACCCCCACCAACAAGCACCCCCGACTATCTCTTCTACCCCACTCCCTATCACGTAAAAGAGCGGCGAAACGCATCAGTACACTGCTTGCTTTTGTCATTAACAGTCAGAGTGTGTCTCACCTCACTCCCAGCCACGATATCCACACACATACACATACACTCATACGGATGCACAAAAAGTGAGTATTGATCACCTGACCCACGCGCGCACACACACACATAAGCAGTAACTTGGAACCATAAAAGCTGCCATTGCTTTCCCGTTCCTCACATGGCAACCAGACCATCCACAAAGCTGCAATTTTCATCATTCTCAAGCTGAATGAAGGAACGTGATCATGGTCATGGTATATGGTTGGTTATTGTACAATCGGGAATATTAAGTGTTGTCATAGATTCCAGTGGTTTTCACTCAAAAAGTGTTAATGGTATCTTTATAGTTACTGGGAAAAGTGCTTAGGGTACGAGTATCAATGGAGACGCATTGCCCAAAGGAGACGCACTTGAAACAAAAAAACTTGCACAGGCATAGGATGAGTAGATAGATGCATGAATGGTGGGCCAAAATATTCTTTAACTATCACCTAATATGCTCACATAGTACCAGCTTATTATTTTCATATGTTATTGTGTGAGATGAGATGAACTTTAAAAATGTCATGTTTTCGCAAATTCCTTACGAAAACCTAAGGATTTATTTTTTTTAAAAAGCTAAATTTCTTACAGTTCCCTAATTTGAATCTCGTTTCTATTACTGCAGGTTGATAGTGCATGAGTTGAAGTATAACACTGCATGATCAAAAGTCTTTTACTTGCACGGCTGAAGGGGGGTGAGGGTGCGTCCCCATATGACCAGCAAAAAACCCAAAGTCCAATGGAGACGCATTTTTTCAAATTGATGCCAGAAGGTCGTACACCACACTGGTAACATAGCATACTCTCCTCTATGTCTGGTATAAATAAGGTTGAGTTTCCTTCACCATTGACGAAGCTGCCTTAAGTAGAACTCAGTGCCCTATAGAGACGCATTTATAGAGACGCACGCGTCTGCTTAGGGCAGCCGCGTTGCGTCTCCTTAGGTCCTTGTAAATGTGTGTTTATTTTGTTAACATTATTAAACATAATAACCTTTTATTTTATCCTGGGTGAAGGAAACTCGACCCTAATTACACCATACATATTGGGGAGAATGGCTTTCTACCAGTGAGGTATGGCAACAGTTTGAAAAATACGTCTCTATAGGACCTCCCAAATTTTTTGCTGGCCCTAAGGAGACGTACCCCTTTTACCCCCTCAGCAATTCAAAATCACATTAAGCATGTTCTTGCCACACAGTTAAATGTTTGTGTGGGCCCTGTCAGCCTAGTGATGAAAAAATAGACTATATTTCCAGGCCCTCCACCCATTTCCTATCCCTATTTTCCCCAAATATGCCCGGGTTGACGACTGGTGCTTGATTTAAACCTCGTATTAGCATGCATGTTACATATATACCTTCCCTGCATCCTCTAAACTGTTTTGTTATTGGCCTACAATGAGCAATTAGTATGTTTAGTAATATTTTATGTCTCTCTAATAATATATATTATAAGGCCTATGTCAGTCCGTTTTATTGCTTTAGCATTGTCAACTTACGACCAAAAGTACCATGCTTTGTTTCTGGTACCCATGAGGTAAGTACTTATATCATTTTATGTGTGTTTTTGTGTTTTAACACCTTATTAGCGGGCTAGGCGGTTTATTTATATGTACCGCCCAGCGGGGTGTTTTTAGCCAAAATAGGGCTGTTTACGTGATCATTTTCATGCCTAAATAAGACCCAGAGCGTAAAACAAGTATCTATCCCTGAAAAGGCATAAACAGAGCTTTCCAATGACACCATAACGATCCTTTTATGATGGCTAGTTTTCTTGCAACAACCGCGCAACACGAGTGCAAAAAGCATGTAATTCGGCACTTTCCCCATACAATTCCGTATATAGCGAGTGAGAGAGGGAGGGAGGAGGTGGGATTCGTGTCAGTAGGTTCGCCGCGATGGTCTGGAGCAGTCATACGCTCGCTACTCTCCTGCCACCACTTGTCTCTCTCTCTCAGCAACATTACGTGCTGAAATTGCCACACGACCTATGTCGAGCGCCGCCAGATAGTCCAGATATATTATACTCGACTTATGTTGCGCGCCGACACTTAGGGGTTAAACATACCTGCGTCTCCTTAGGACCAGGGGCGTCCCCTTAGGATTTTGCTGCCCTAAGGGGATGCATCTCTTATTTATCTTCTCTCTCCTACAACATATGATATAAAGTAAAAATGTTAGTGCCTGGTGAAAATATAAGCTTTTTGCTATTTATCCCCCTTACCCTCAATTTCCTATCTCTTATAGGCAAGCGGAAGCAACTCGTAAAAAAAAAAAAGTATGTAAAAATGCGTCTGCATTGGTACTCGTACCCTATCCCTCGGAGTATTAGTCAGTGTCCGAAACTTTGTGAAATATCTGACAACACTTATTAACCTAGACTGTACGTATATTATTTACATAGCTACAAGTTTAAAAACTGTGAATTTTCACCAAATATGCCCGGGTGGGGAGACGGGCACGCAATTTAACCCTTTCACGCATTTATGACGCAGAGGTTGCCAGATTAGCAATAAGAAATAGAGTTCTCTCACTCTTATAATTACCTCTCCAAAATTAGTTACTCAAAGACAACTGCAGAGGTTGAAGTAACTAAACTAAAGGTTTCTAAATACCCCTGATGGTAACAAAGGCTTTAAAGTATCCCCAATAGGCTCAAAATCGCGTCATATGTCGGAGAGGGTTAAAAGCCAGGAGACTAGAAACAATATTACAATGAGTAAAAAGGTTGTTTAACCCTCGGAATCAGGGAGGCCTCATATGAGACAAAAAAAAAATATTGGCAGGAATCATAACACGGCAACCACGCGTATCGATGTCATCTCAACGGCATTCTACAGATAACAAAAAGTTCTACAATTTGCAAAAGAATTGACTGCTCTAGGTGGTCTCAATCAGTAGTTATTGAATTATGAAGTTTGCCTGTACCAAAAGGGCCCCGGACATAGCGATCGGTATCATATGAGGCCCCCCCAGATTTTGTGGGTTAAGCATCCCAAACTTATTGAATATAAATCAGGAAAAACAAAATGCAACTTACAATGAGATATACTCCTGATGATGCAGTGCTCTACCGTGGGTGTACAATTCTCCTGTATTTCTAGCGCATAGTGTTTATGGTGCTGCATTGTTTCTGTACAGCTGGGTGGAGAGAACTTGATGGTAACATAGCCCAGGTACGCATGTTTGGCACCCTCCATAAACATCACCGTACTCTCACATTCCTGCTCCAATATCACATTCTCTGCAACATTACCTGAAATAATAATAATAAGAATTAGTACAGTACTGTATTGTCATTTCAAAAGACAGATCACATCCAAACAATAATATATAATTGGTAATCCAGAGTGAGGTTTGGCATCCTCTACCCAACCTTAGCCGTTTCTGTCTGTCTCTTTGAATGTCCTACTTGTATCTTTTAGGGGCAGGGGACTAGGAATCTTCCTCCCATTGTAAAATTCACCTACTAGACGAGAGTAAGGGACAAGGGAACGCGAAAGTGGTCCCGTACCCAAGAACTGGAACTTTAAAAAAAAAAAAATCGGGCTCTGATCGAGTCGGCCACCCCCAGCTATGGGGTATGTGCCCGAGTATATACTGTACTGCAATTTGTTAAATTTTAATCAAGTTGCTAAACTTATTTACCCTAATTCTATTCCCCTCACACAATGTAACGTAAATTATAAAGTTGAAAATTTTCTTGATATAAATATAGAGATTGTTAATGAACAGTGCATACTTAAAGATGATTTTAATTTTAACGTAATAAACTTTCCTTTCCCTAGTAGTAATATCGATAGTAAAATAACTTATAATTGTTTTTATTCCCAATTAATAAGATTTTGTAAAATCTGCACTAAAGTAGATGACTTTTGGGCTAGAGCTAGGTTACTATACAGACTCTTAGTGGACAGAGGTTTTGAGGCAAGTAAATTGTTCCATAAATTTAATCTTTTTAGGGTCAATTATTGTGACTGTATTCTAAAATTTGACATCAATAATTTTAATCAAGCATTTTTAACTTGAAGTTTCTTGTATAACCTCTGCTTACTTTTTGTCTGTATTTATTGTTTTTTGTCTGTATTTATTGTTTATCTTTTTCTTTTATTAATATTAATATTGATGATTTTTTAAATTGATTGTTCTTGTTAAAAGAGTACTCTTTGTTTAAATCTGTTGTTACTTCATATTTTGCAATTATTTGTCTTTATATTATATGTATTCATTGTCGATAGTATCAATTGCTTACTTTTGCGATTTCCTTAGTTTATTTGTGCTATAAATGTAAGTTATATGTAGGGTAGTTATTGATAGGGGTCACTTGAGGCATGCTATGCTTACAGGTACCTACCCGATAGCACTATCGTTAGTGAGTGCTGTACTGTATTTTATATTATTTTGTAATAGTATAGATATCTTATCAATATTTGTATTTTGTACTATTGTTAATGTCTTGTCATGTTGCAAATTTGATTTTAAATAATATTTTGACATTTAACATGTAGTTTCTTTATTCATGCAGAGTTTAGTAAAATTTGCCAGAACGTCCCGGACTTCCCAAACTTGACTACTTCCTTTAACGTGACGATAGTGCGTTGTTATATGTGCGATTAGTTTGCTTGGGAAACAGATTAACTTGCTCATGTAGTAATGTACACCCTATGTGGTGGATTGTGTTCTTTTATTTAATAATTTTCATTTTAGTAAGCGTTGTTTCCACATAGCGATTTTGATAATTTAATTTGACTTTATATTGTCCTTGTCCCAATTTTGGTTTGTTTAGTTTGCAAGTTTTACATTTTAATTAATACATAATTATATACAAAATTGGTAATTTTTTGTTTTTTTCAACTAACGGAAAATTGGTACCGGTATGTCCTAATCTTGATGTCTTGATTACTCAGTATCATACATTTTTTGTGTAACACTAGTGTCTGCCAATAACACACTGGCTGGCCCGAGACTTGAACCCTCGACCTCACAGTTTGCAAGCGAGTCCACTACCAAAATTGCTATGGCCTGTGGCACGATTATGAATTAAATTATAAATTTCATTTATATCTAAGGTATATTTTGTTTTCTACAATGTGATATACAGTACATGTTAGAGCACAATATTCTTGTACAAAACATGTGTTGATATGACGTTTTACAAAAAAGTTATATGTTAGAGCACAATATTCTTGTACAAAACATGTGTTGATATGACGTTTTACAAAAAAGTTATACATTTTATCAAAGAGTATAATAGCCTATACTCAATCAACATGCTACATACAAAGTACTTACAAAAAATGTATACATTATCCCAAAGAGTAAAATATACACTTATACCGGTATATAATAAAAACCCTCAATAATATTATAACAAAATATCATAACACCGGAAATGTTGCACCAGATAGTGTTAACACCAAATTATTCCTGTTTGACACCCTGGGTCCACAGTCTATTGTATAATGTGACCTGGTGGGTGAGGGCTGGTCCTATCCAGAGTGAGGTTTGGCATCCTCTACCCAACCTTAGCCGTTTCTGTCTGTCTCTTTTACGTCCTAATTTTCCTTCTGGGGGCAGGAGGCTAGGAATCCACCTCCCCTTGTAACATTCTCCTACTCATCAAGAAAGGGGTGAGGGAACGAGAAAGTAGTCCCGGACCCTGAGAATTAGAAACCTTGAATGTTGTTTCTGTTCGGGCTCTGTCTGAAGTCGGCCACCCCCAGCAATGGGGTGTGTGCCTGAGTATATATAAAACAATACATACCTGGTGCAGCCCCAATGAGAGAGATGTTGGTCTCTATTACAATGAGCTGTCTTCTATATACTCCTGAGTGGATTAATACCAAAGGTCTCGCAGCATCATCACAGTACTCAAAGGCCGCCTGTATGGTCTCAAAGTACGCTACAGACCGCCCGCTTTCCTGCAAAAACAAAACAATAACATTAATATATAATACTCAAACAACAATAACATTAATATATAATACTCAAACAACAATAACATTAATATATAATACTCAAACAACAAAACATTAATATATAATACTCAAACAACAATAACATTAATATATAATACTCAAACAACAATAACATTAATATATAATACTCAAACAACAATAACATTAATATATAATACTCAAACAACAATAACATTAATATATAATACTCAAACAACAATAAAGACGGAGTCACAATTTTGTTAACAATTCTTATTATCTAGCCGTGTCAAAAAATTAATGTCTGATAAGAAAATGTTCTACATTCAGTCTAGTTACTGATACCAAAGTATTAAAACCTAAAAATGTTCCCCCAAAACAATTTACAGAAATAAAATTGCCGAATCAAAGTGCCTTGTGGTTGCCTTTTCACAATTTTTTTATCATAAAATTGACTACAATCAGCGTTGCTATAAAGCGCATTTCCATAATGTGGTGCACCTATAACGCGGAAATTGCCAATTGCCGACTTGTGAGTTTCGTTCTATAAGGAAGTTGGAGCTGTAGACATCGATATTTAGCAGAATTACCAGCTAAAATACAGTCGTAGTACATTCATAAATACATAAAACCCAATTCAACATACCTTTCATCCATCAGAAACTTACATTATTATTGTATTTCTGTTTAATATCGATGTTTATGGCTCTAACTTCCTTATAGAACGAAACTCACAAGTGGTCAATTGCATCGCGACTAAGAATGATTATAAGGAGGCTAAAAATTAGTACATGTTTTCGGGGCTCAGAGAGGCGCAAATCCAGGGTGCTTAGTTAACGTGTCACCCAATGACGTATTGCGTAGTGTGATGGCATGGTCGACTGCACATTTCTCTCCCAAACGAGAGCTCCGCATTGTGACAGCAGTATAATCTTAAATTGTGAAAAATATTTTGCTCTGACCCATCTGATAACCACCACAGCTATGCTGCTGACACCTAACTATCTCAAACATAGGAACTCCCTGATGCAGGGACAGAATATAAATATGATAAGAAGGAAAGCAAAGGGAGAGAGAAACAAAGACATCACTAGCGTTTACAAAGTAAATTAGTCAACCAATCGGACTATACTGGCCAAGAAGGACGCCATTAATAAGATTGACCAGGCAGCGGTGATGATGGAGAGGGTTTTAGCCTTAAAGTGCTGTCGTAAAGAAAGAAGGAGTTCCCATAGATTCGATGAACATCAGGAATCAGGCCTGCCATCTTAACTCTTAGCGCCATGACTTTTTAAAAGTACGGCCAGGCTCCGCAGCAAGACATCCGAGTGTACTTTTAAAAGCACGCCCGGGTTCCATAGTTTAGTAAAACTTTTGCTGGCGCAGATATATTACACGAAGCTCTCCACAGTTATGCAGTCAATGCTCTACACAAGACTGAAACACTGAAGATTGTTACTCAAGCAATGCAAGCCTATGAAGACCTTCAGCAAAAGAAAATTTGTCAACGGTAGTAAAGTCTAATAACCCAGTACAGTACTGTACTTTCGTCGGCAGGAGGAACAAGAACAGGATGATACCTTTGTGGGGTTTATAGCGGAAGCAAAAGAGTGGCAAGAGAGGTACGCCCAACTCATCAAAGCAACTCGACAGGCACAGGACTCTTCAGAAGAGAGACTCTAAAGACCCAGCACGGCAGGAGGACCGTGCCGGGGACCAGTAGCAGTCCTGCCCAGCCTCGAAACCACCCCTCCCTTTCCCCCAGCAAGCCCACTACATCCTACATTCAAGGTGAGGAATACCTGTATAGTATTGCACTATTGTTATGTTATCTAGTATCTACTCTTTATTAACCCTCGAAATCCGGGAGGCCTCATAAGAGGCAAAAAATAATATTGGCAGGAATATGGTAGGCCTAATATAAGGCAAAAATGCGCCGCTAAAATAGTCATAACACGGCAGCTATGCGTCATATCGATGTCATCTCAACGGCATTCTACAGACAATATAAAAATCTACAATTTGCACAAAAATTTACTGCTCTAGGTGGTCTCAATCAGTAGTTACTGAATTATTTAGTTTGCGTGTACCAAAAGGGCCCCGGACATAGCGATCGGGATCATATGAGGCCCCCCCGGATTTTGTGGGTTAAGGTCAGTAGATGCCGTTTTTAACGCTGTGCACTCCCTTGATTGACAAACCTAGGGTGTGCCCTTGTTACAGGGACTTAACGGGACATTTGTCACGAATCCCGATTAGCTAGACCGAGCTACCCAAACTCTTGCCATCTATCAATGGCACTGCATGGGATCGAACTGCCGATCCTACGATCAGCAGTCAGACGTGCTACCAACCGTGCCATTACCGTGTCCTTAAAAAATCATTGCAGTGTTTGAATGTTATAAAGACTTCATTAGTTAAGTAAATGACCTTATATAAGCTTGAAAATAGCCAAAAATGGCGAAATTCAGGGTCATTCAGGTCCCCCAAAACCCTATAACATTTAAACGCATGGTTTCTGGAGTACGTTTTTTTTTGTATTACAGGGCGCTTTCTGGGTACCATACTTACGCGCTTTAGAAACACTGACTGTACAGTACTTGTTATGAAGGTTCAACTGCATGAACTGTCATTATTCCACACATACAAGTACAGTCAGGTCTCGATATACTGTACACACGTTTCATTTACATAAATTAGTTTGGACACGGTAACCCCCAAACTTCCAAAGTCGGCCACAACACTAAACAAATTTGTATACTGTATACGTGGACATTTGCGGGCGACGGGGGTCCTGATGCAACTCCAGGTCGGCGCCTGACATTGCCGTACCGCGCGGATCGTAGCGGACGACATAAAACATGTGTGGTTTGTTTATGTTGCAGGATATTGCGTGCCTGACACGCAAATAGGTCAGTAGCAGGTCCAAAACAATTCTTATTGATGCTGTTATTGCCTGCCTGACACGCAAATATGTTTTTGTTGGTGGTACACTAATGTCGGCTTAAGGTTGGCTAAAGGCTCAAATACTGTAGGGGACTTTGGGAAAGTGGTTAGAACGAATTGAATTAATTCCCATAAGGCCTGTTATTTCTAATAGCCTACACAGTTTTTATATAAACTGAATCTACTAGGTACGAATTAACCATGTATATCAAGACCTGACTGTACAGAGGCAGTAGCAGTCAGGTATTCCACAATGAGGTAGTCATGGCGGTAAGTCATAGACCAGGGGGTGTACCAAATTCCTAGCAACACATCGGCAGTTGGTTCAAACAATTTCCATCCTCGGTAATTCAGCGGGGTCGACTCCAGTGAAACAAGTGCCTTGATAGTTAATAAGTTCCGAATCTGATAAAAGTTTGTCGTGTAAAAATGGTTGATCCCCAGGTCCACAATTTACCGCCGGGACTGTACCACTACATATAAACCTGTGAGAGCATTCAATATTGGCCCTCATTCACAGCTCTTTCCCAAGTTCATGTTCTGGTAACTATAGAGTATCTCCACCATAACCTGTAGTCATAAAACCCTATCTATCTCACACATGATATAAGACATACAGGTCTCCCTCGATTTACGATTGGGTTACATTCCTGAAAACATTATCATAAATAGAAAAATCGTATAGCGAACCCTAAAATTAATGGGGTAAATGGGGATGCGTTCTGGGACCAGCCAAAACTCAAACACTTAAAACCTATAATATTGTAAATCGGGGCATTGGATAGTGAGGGAGACCTGTATCAAAGGCTTACAATGACAAGAACTAACCTTTCCTCCAGATTTGTGGTAACCTTCTCGAACATGAACACCATGGTATAACTGCTTGAAGCTCTCTTTCCAGGGGTTGTCGTATTCAGTGTCCTCGGGTTGAACAAAATCAAACTTGCAAGGGGATGGGTTGAACAACGGCAGATCATATTCATACAAACCCTGATATAGATTTTTCCTGAAAGAGAAGAAAGTACAAAATTATGGATGAGCTAGTACGTAAGCAGGGTATTTTTTGTAGTTTACCTTTAAACAAAAAAGCAAAATCTGAGAATCTTCCTCAAAGAAAACGTTAACATATCTAGAATTAAATGTTATAATTTTTAATTAAATTTTTTATTTTTGTAATTATAAGTTAGTGGGATAATTATTTTCTTTTTTCCACCACATCAGAAATTAATACAGATTGTATAAATTCATATCATCACCAATCCACCAACTAACTTACAAATAAACCTTAATTAACCTGACAAGCGCGATATAGACCTAGGGGCTAGGGTAGTTATTTGTGCATTTCTAGCCTTGGATTCTGACAGAATTAGTTATATTTACAATATAGAGCATTATTTGTTTTCGGTATGCTTTTATTTTACATATATGATGTATATATGAACCTTCAAGAGTGCTAAAATAAGTTGGAAAAGCATTTGGGTGGTGAAAAACGAAGATATTGGCCACCCGGTCATAATCTCAGGCGAGAGAGAGCCACAGGCAACCCTCCCCTCTCGCTGTCTGTGAGTCAACTGAGACGAGCGGGGCGGTGTGTGCCGGTGTCTGGGTGTTGCATAACGATCTTTTATGCAACCCACTTGTGCTACATTATCGCGGGAGAGAAAAATAACCGATAAATGATGATAATAATAGGAAAAATAGGTGATAATTGAGGAGGGGGGGAGGGGGGAATAAGGTGGGGAAGGAGGGGAGGGGGAAGGGGTGAGAAACACATGGATGAGTACTAGAGGGGAATTATCTCACCTAGAGACAAATTCCTTTGTTTTGATAGGCCCTTTTTTTTTTGAAAGGCTTTTTTTATGGTCTTGCTTCCGTGAGGCCTATCGCGTTCCCTATAGGAAGCCTTCCGTGAGGCCTATCGCGCTTGCCAGGTTAATGAAATTGATGAAACAATGAATATATGTACAGTGCACCCTCTATATTTTGCGGTTCTAAGCAAGGATTTCTCAATAGTACGTGATAAAAAATTACCTCTATTTATCTCTATATAGCGAAAAAATTGTGTATAGTGCGTGAAAAATTCTCAAAAATATATATATGTATTTTATTAAGGATTCGAACCGTGGTGAAAAAAGTTTCGTGCAGTCAATCAGCATCCATTTATAGGTGCGGTTCGCCGGGCTCAATTTTTGTGTACCCTGTGACCCTTTTTCTAAGGCAGTCAAAGATTAACCTTGGTGTTATGTTCTAATTTTGTTTCGTATGTGATTTGATGTGTATAAATGCTAAGGAAGACATGATAATAAAGATTACTAAATAAATATTGCTTAAAGGTAAACAAAAATATTTGAAGCCCTGGAGATTCGATTGTAGGCCTATTAATTGCGCAACTCTCACAAATTATAATCGAATCCACTTTTGAGCTAATATATTTAAATCTTCAATAGACCAGATTATTTATTTTTGGATATGGATATTGTCTAAATATCATGAATACAGAGATGTAGAGAGCTGAGTTACGATAAAGACGAATATTAGATGAAATTATAATGCAAAACTTGCAAAATAAACAAACTAAAACGTATACGAATACAGTAAAAAGACCAAACAACTAATAAAAATCGATATGTGGAAACAACGCTTAAGTAAAATAATAATTTATAAATTAAAGAACACAATCCATCACATAGGGTGTACATTACTGTACTACATGCGCAAGTTAATCTGGTTCCCACACAAACTAATCGCACACATAACGCACTGTCGTCACGTTCAAGGAATTAGTCAATTTGGGAAGTCGGGGACGTTCTGGTAAATTTTACTAAACTCTGCATGAATAAAGAAACTACATTAAGTGTCAAAATTTTCTATTAAAATCAAATTAGCAACTTGACAAGATAATAACAATAGTACAAAATACAAATATCACTCACTAACAATAGTGCTATCGGGTAGGTACCTGTAAGCATAGCATGCTTCAAATGACCCCTAACAATTCGCATTAATATGCGAAAATCCTGTAGGCCTAGTTAGGATAGCCTACTGTATATTGTTAACTGGCGAAAACAAAAGTGATGTAGGAACACTGAACACTAGTGCTTTAACCCCTCAGACCCGGTTGGGCTCTGAGGCATCCATAAAAAACACCCCGCGGAACCCGGAAGGGCTCTGAGGCACCGGCAGCTTGAAAGCCTGTAAGCTTGGTGTGCGAGGCGTCCGTCCGACGCATGTAAACAACAGCCGGTTGGACTGACGCCGCGCATCTCTGACCACAAGAAGGAGAGGCGTTCTTGTTCGTGTGTGCCTGTATGTTATTGTTAAGTAGTGAAAAGTAGTGTAAAGTGGCTGATATCGCCACAAAGTTATCTCCACGGAAATCGTCATCACAACTGAACCAGTTGACTTAGAGAGCTCTACTCAACGCCATTCTACAGGTAAGAAACACATCTACGCTTGGGGATGCGCGGGAATGCGGAAGCAGTCAAAATAACAAAGATACGGTAGCCTAGGCGTAGACATTTTTCGGCCAAAACCCCCCGGGTTTCGGTATGGAATACATAGGGTCTGATGGGTTAAATAGCCTAAGTAACAATGCGATTTGAAAAAGGAAACCAGATTGGCAGATTATAATTGTAAAAGTAAAGTTTCGAAGAATAGTGGGGTCCATGCAGTTTTGTTATGGAAACAATGCATATTTAATGTTGCCTAGCCTTGAGTAAAAGTTATTATATTTATCATAAAAATGAGAATTAGGGTTGGTAAAGTGAGAGGAATGCAAATAAATAATTGAAGTAAATGACTGGCTGCATTCCAATCGTGGTTTTCCATCGTCTCCATAGATGGCGTTGGTGATGCCTATCAGCTGTGTGTGTTATTGTTTACCACACGTGTTCATGACCACAAGATAGGCCTCCATCTGTATTTATGATTAAATAGGATATTTGGAAAGTCTCATGGTGTATTTGAAGGGAATAGTACATTAGTCTTACCTTCTATAAACGAATACTGTATATGTAAAATTAAGCGGTTTTAATATTTGTGGCAAAGTTTCCATAGCCTAGGCCTAAACGATTGAAATACTGGGTGAGTAATTGTAGCCTACGGTCTCAATTTATTTATTTCCATTTGAATTAATACTAGTATTTAGTGCGATCCTTATTAGTGCGTGATTTCATGGTCTCACTCTCGCGAAATAGAGAGGGTGCACTGTACTACTCCAAGGACTCGAACCTAGGATACTCACACCAAAATTCTGCGCACTAACCATTACGCATTCAAGGCAGTACAGACCAAACAACAATTATCTCTGTTCACTAATAAGACAGATATCCTGTAGTTAGGAAACACTACATACATAGGATAAATGATAAAACCTCATCTGTCCAGCTGCTAGATGCAGATCATATTTTAGAGGTTTTGAAAGGTTTGTGAATTTACTGTAGAATAAATTTTTAATTAAAAATATCACCAGTACAGAAGGGGTTAACAATACAATGGGTTCTAGTCATGTGGTGATGGGCTGGTCTATCAGAGTGAGAGCTGAGCGATCTCTGCCATACCCATAGCTTACTCTGACTGTTCCTTTTACTTATATATTTTCTAGATCTCAAGTGACGGCGTCTCTTCCGTGGATTGACCTCCCAATCTACCAAGATTGGAAGCTAAAGCGTCACACTTTTCCTTTGCCCCTCAACTTTCTCTTCATAATTGCTGAGGGGCACAGGGCCCTGGGTTGGGCTTTGGTTTCCTGGGCGTTTCCGCACCCTCCTCAGCTCCCCGCCATGGAGTGGCTTCGGTCACCCAGGCTTTATTGTGGTCGGCAGGGAGGGTTCTGTTGGGGCGCTTGGTTATGGCCTTGGCCTTGCTCAGGGCCTTGGGGCTGTTCGGCCAGGCAGCTTGGGGAACAACAACAATACAATGGTATGGTAACTACAATATTTTACTGACATATGTGCTTTCATGGAAGATGGAATATTCATTGTATATTTATTATATTTACACAAACACTAAAAATAAATAATTATAATAATAATGTACAAAATAGTCAAGTACAGTACTCACCATAATTCGTTATCATTGGCTATGGTGTAGAATCTTTTACAGACTTGTGCAACATGACACAGATCTCTCTCATATAGGTAGGAAAATATAGTAAGTAGCACCTCGTCGGGAAGTTCATACAGGAGGTAGTGTGCTGCGGTGAACGGGTTACAGCCCACACCTACAGAGGAACATAAAATATATTACAATACATTCTAAATTACTGGCCTTATATGTAGGCCACTATAGTCAGTTTTTTTTTCCCAGCTTATGGTAAATTGAATCCCTTAGCATCTGATTTCTTGATTCTTAATGAAAAATATGATACTGCTATGTCTGTGTGTTATACTATTGACAAATGTTCATAATCAGCAACATACTTCTCTACAAAGTCTTGGTAATAGCCCCATAATCAGGATGGCGATATAGCAATTTACCTTCAGCTGGAATTAAACGCACAATATTTGATCAGCAAAACTTGTTGTTTGCAAGTCCTTGTACAGTTGGTCAAAGTTCCAGCTGACCCACCCTCGCTCTGGGGCTCGCAGAATTAGCTGGCAATACTGGTGTAGTTGCCAATCAGTGGATATAATAACTTGAATATTTAAGCAAATCTACGAACTTTGGGTGAATGTTCGGGATCATACATAGCGATGTATGCATTTTTATTTGAGATAGGCTTACTTTCCCTTGTTTAATATAAGTTCTAACAATGACATAGCCAAAATCAGATCTACCAATCCCAATATTTGTAAGACACGCCTCCTTCCTACACCAGTATTGCCAGATAATTATGCGAGCCCCAAAGCGAGGGTGGGTCAGCTGGAACTTTGACCAACTGTACATCTTTATTATCACACGCACCAGCCACTCTTCTAAACTAAGTTTTCTCATAGCCTACTGCACAACATTCCTGGAGCACCCTATCAAAGGCTTTCTTCATGTCTACAAACACAAGATACAGATCCCTATCTTTATGTAAATAGCTACCTGACCATGAAGATAACATTGATTGTACCATGTCCTGGTATCAAACCAAACTGCATACCATCGATAGAAATGTTTTCCCTAATCATACCTTCAAAGACTCTCTCAGACTTTCATGAATTAGTCAAGCATTTTCAGGGCCCTATAATTATCCCTATCTAAAGAATCCCTCTTACCCTTATGGTGATGATGCAGTTGTTAATATCATGCACTCCCTTGATTGACAAGGCTAGGGTCTGCCCTTGTTACAGGGATGTTACTTATACAATATATATTTACTATCACACTTTACTATTGTGGTCGGCAGGGAGGGTTCTGTGGGGGCGCACGGTTATGGCCTTGGGGCTGTTCGGCCAGGTAGCTTGGGGAACAACAACAACTATAACACTTTCTTTAAAAAAAAAAAAAAAATATATATATATATATATATATATATATATATATATATATATATATATATATATATATATATATATAGATATATATATATATATATATATATATATATATATATTATATATATTATTATATATATTATTATATATATTATAATATATATTATAATATATATTATATATATATTATAATATATTATATATATTATAATATATTATATATATATATATATATATATATTATATATATATAATATATATATATTATATATATATTTATTGTACTTTTTTTGTGTAGATAGTTGTGTATATATATATATATATATATATATATATATATATATACACAACTATCTACACAAAAAAAGTACAATTTGTTGTGTAGTAAAGAGGTTGCTATGAAAAGGTATTGAAGGACCACCATCATCATCATCATCAATTTGACGCCCCACAAATGGGATGGCCATGGCAGAAACTGCCTCAAGGCTCCAAGACATGCCCCCACTGACCCACTCCACAGTGCCACTGGGTGAGGGGCAGGGCTGGTCCTATCCAGAGTGATGTTTGGCATCCAATACCCAACCTTAGCCGTTTCTGTCTGTCTCTTTTCCTTCTAGGTGCTGGCGAGATCGCCCGATTGGGTGGCATTGGCCCGGGAGTGCAAGCCCGTGGGATGGTGATCCCCTCCCTTGCTGCTCTCTCAGAGACTTGTCTCATTTTGGCGACCCCACCGCCTGCCACTTTGGTGGTGTTAAGCAGTGGACAACTGGTTCTATCTTCAGAACATTCCTGTGCTTGGTATGCTACCAACCAGGGCCCCACTGGGGTAAATCAAATAATGAAACAGTGATGAAACTTATGGATAGATTAAATATAGATATGGATTATCTATTGTTTAACTAAATTATAGGAAGATGACCAGATGCACATTTGGTAATAAAAATAAATATAGTACTATAGGCTCTGTCCCGAGTCAGCCACCCCCAGCTATGGGTTATGTGCCGGAGTATGGTATATCTATCTAATTATTGCCCGACGCCGTGATCCCCGAAGGGGTGGCCACGAACGAAACGCCCCCATGCACTTCTGTCCCCAGTCAGTCGACGCCCCTCCTCCCAACCATCACCGCCTTCATCCATATACTTCTTCACTCCATCCTTCCACCTCTCTTTTAGTTTACATCTCCCTCTCTGTCCTTCCGCCTCGCTCTCGTACACCCTCTCGCTTCCCATATGTTCCATATGGCCGAACCATCTCAAAGTGTTCCTTTTCACACTTTCCAGCATATCTACCTCCACACCACACCTCCTTCTTACTTCCTCATCCGTCTGTCTATCCCTCCATGTAACTCTGCACGCACTTCGCAAATAACTCATTTCCACCCCTCTCACTCTTGTTCTGAATCTCTCCACCAACGTCCATGCTTCGCTTCCATAAGTCAGTGTCGGGATTACCACACTGTCATGCAAGGACTTCTTCACTTCCATACTGACCAACCTATTTCTTGTTACTACTTTCAGCGTTCCTACAACCCTCTTCCCCTGTTGCACCCGCTCCCACACTTCTTCATCCATAGTCCCATCTTTACTTATCACAGATACTACCCAGATACATAAATGAACTGACAATCTCCATAGCCTGACTGTTCAACCTCACCTCACACTCTGTGGCTTCACCCCTTTCGAAGACCATAACCTTGCTCTTCCCCGCATTTACCTTCAGATTCCGCTTTTCGCACACTGTTCCAAAAATATTTACGGTATATACTGTACATTCCTTCCTCTCCACCCCCGTCTCTCCTACTTATGCCTAATATCCTAATCTCTTCTAAAGATGTACTTTCTACCCTCTCTGGGCTTAATATTAAGAAGGCGTACGGTCCGGACGGTGTTCCTCCTGTTGTGCTTAAAAACTGTGCTTCCGTGCGGACCCATTGCCTAGGCAAACTCTTTAGTCTCTCTCTCTCTCTCTCTCCTCTAACGTCTTTCCTTCTTGCTGGAAGTTTGCTCTCATTCAACCTGTCCCAAAGAAGGGTGACCGCTCTCAACCCTCCAACTATCGTCCAATTGCTCTCATCTCTTGTATCTCTCAAGTTTTTTAAACTATTCCTGCTTCCAAATTTCTTAAGCATTTCTCTTCTCATAATCTTCTCTCAGATCGCCAGTATGGCTTCCTTAAGGGTCGCTCTACTGGTGATCTTCTTTCATATCTTACTAACTCTTGGTCATCCAACTTTCGGGACTTCGGTGAGACTTTTTCTGTTGCACTAGACATATCGAAGGCGTTCGATAGAGTCTGGCACAAATCTTTAATTTCCAAACTGCCCTCCTTCGGTTGCTGTCCATCCATCTGTGCCTTTGTGTCTAATTTCCTTTCCGACCGTTCCATAGCTGCGGTTGTGGAGGGCCATCGCTCAATTCCTCATCCTATCAACTCCGGTGTTCCTCAGGGTTCTGTCCTATCTCCTATTCTCTTTCTAATTTTCATAAATGATCTTCTCAACTGTACATCGAGTCCCATCCATTCATATGCAGATGACTCTACTTTACACCACTCAATTAGTTTTCCAGAACGCCCCAGCCAGCAGTCCCTCAAAATTAAACGTAATGAAGCCATAAAATGCTTATCTTCTGATCTAGCTTCTATTTCCAATTGGGGTAGAGAAAACCTTGTTACATTTAATGCTTCCAAAACTCAATTTATCCATCTTACTACCCATCAGGAACCTCCTGAGGACTATCCCTTATTCTTCAACAATGCAAAAATCAGCCCTTCATCTTCCTTCAATGTTCTCGGTGTCTTTTTTTCTTCTGCTCTCACTTGGAAAGACCATATTACCAGTCTCGCTAAGGCAGCCTCCCAGAAGCTGGGTGGGCTCAACCGCCTCAAGGGGTTCTTTACCCCTGCGCAGCTACTTGCTCTGTACAGGGGCACAGTGCGTCCTTGTATGGAGTATTGTTCTCATGTGTGGGGAGGATGCTCTCACACTGGACTCCTAGATAAAGTAGAAAGGAAAGCCTTTCGTATCACTAACTCACGTCCACTCACCAATTCTCTGCAATCTCTCTCTCTTCGCCGCAATGTTGCATCTCTCTCACTATTCTATCGCTACTACAATAATCAGTGTTCCTCGGAGCTTTCCCAGTGTATACCACCTCCTCTACGTAGGGTACGTAGCACCCGCCTTGCAACACAATCCCACCCCTACTCTGTGCAACTCTCCAACCCAAGAGTGAAACACTATTCTGACTTTCTTCTATTCAACTGCTGAGCTCTGGAACTCTCTCCCAGAATCAGTCTTTCCCTCTTCCTATGACTTAAATTGCTTCAAACTCTGTGTGTCCAGGCATTTTAGCTCGAACGTCCCTTGATTTCGGCCCTGTCACTCTTTGAAATCTGGGGGAGGCACTCGTTGCAGGCAGTTATGCCTTTTGTCTCCCTCATTCACATAGAAAAAACAAAAACAAAACATATATACAGTACTATAGTTATTGACTGACATACACCAAATAGCATTACAACAATTGTCATTATATTACTGCCACTTTGCATATACGGTATATATTACTGTATATACATAATAATAATAATAATAATATTTATTCAGTTAGCAATTTACAGAGTTGGTACCACATAGTATGTTACAAATATGACATGTACCAGCTTTGCATAATTCCAACTAAGGATAGCACAATAAGGCCATTAGGCATATTTCCATTGGGGTCCTTGTATATATTAAAATACAGATCAGTAATGTTGATATCAGCCCATGGGCCAGAATGAATACCAATACCATCCAAGAGGGTTAATAAATCTAACCTACCGGTACTTCACTTTGTTATGGAGAAATTATTTTGAGGTACAGTACTATAATAACATTTGTTAATGAGTATCTATATCACTTAATAATTTTTTTTTTTTTTTTTTTTTTTTTTTTTAAAGAGACAATGAACGGAGGAAGGAAAAACACAGATAAAACAAAAAGGTCCATGTGCCTAAAGGCATCCTCCATTCATAAAATGTTTGTAACAACTGGATTTAAACTTTTGTAGATTGTAAGTTTGTGGAAAGCAATTCGAGGGAAGTGAATTCCAAAGAGTAGTAGCTCTGGGGATAAATGAATTCTGATAAGCAGAAGTTCTGCATTGTGGAGGAGAAAGTGTAAATTCATGGGCGCTCTCAGCTGCCCTAGTTCTACGGGGAAAGATGTGGAGAGGCGGCACAATTGAAGCAAGTTCCTCGGAACAATTGCTGTGAAAATATCTGTAGAATAATGCAAGGGATGCAACGTTTCTTCGTATGGATAATGTAGGAAGGTCCTGTGTGATTGCAGGGTTATTGATTAATCTAATAGCTTTATTTTGAATTTTGTCCAACTGCCTCAATGCAACCACTCCACTTCCACCACACAGAGGTGAACAGTAACCCATCTGAGAACGCACATGACTTTTATATATTACGGCCAACTGCTCGTCAGTGAAGAATTCTCGAACTCTGTACAGGAGTCCCAGTTTTTTAGAGGCATTCTTAGCAATGCTTCTAACATAATGTGTCCAGCTCAAGTTAGTAGTTAATGTTACACCAAGAATGTCAATACTAGGGGAAGTGGGAATATTTACATCATTAAAAAATATATGGGAGTCAGTGAGATTCTGTCGGTTAGAAAATTGAATGTACTTGGTTTTCTGTGCATTAAAGGAAACTAGATTCTCTTGTCCCCATTCATTAATTCTAGAAAGGTCCTGGTTCAGAGAAATTGCAGTGTTTATTTTTGAATTTATAAGATCGGGTTGGGTGAAAGAATTGGTAAATGTGAAGGAACTGTGGAGTGTTGAGTCATCTGCGTAGGAATGTATTGGATTATGAGTGGATATGAGATCATTGATATGAATGAGGAACAGAGTTGGGGCCAAAACTGATCCCTGGGGAACACCAGCATTTATTGAGTGAAATTGAGAATAAAGGCCATCTACCATTACACGTATTTTTCTGTTATGAAGATAAGAAGAAATTAGTGGAACTAATGATGCAAGGCCGTAGTGTGACATCTTCGACAATAAGGATTGATGCCAGACTCTATCAAATGCCTTTGCTATATCCAGTGCTATTGTATGTGTTTCACCATGTTGGTCTGTAGCTTGGTTGATTTGATGCATATTGCTTATTGAAAATAATGCTGAAAACATATCCCCCTTGGATGGTACGGTACTGACTAATTAGTGATAACCTGGGATGTGGCCCATGGACTACATGGACAATTAGATAATATATTACATACCTGTGGGAGAATCTCCAGAAAAATATGTTCTTCTAGGTCGTTTTCTAGCGGGTAGCATAGAATGGCAGTATGGCGTTGCAGCAGTGAGGGCAGCAGTGGGTGAGAGCATGGGTGTAGAACTAGTGGCAGCTGAAGGTAACCCAGCTGTTGCTGCTGAGACTCCTGCTGGTGATGCTGTGGTGGGTGAGGCTGTCACAGTGGCTGCAGCTGCACCTAACATACCAGGAGGACTCACAGGGTGGGTGGGGGACTTGCGGCGGAGGTGGTATGGGGGATGATGATGGTGGTGGTGGTGGTGATGGTGGGTGGAGGAGGAGCCCACAGGACCGGAGGAGGAGCCCACAGGACCGGAGGAGGGTCCCGCACCGTTGGTGTCTGCAGCAGCTCCACCCACCAATTCAAATAACTCCAGGGCCGGACCAGGAACTATAGGTATATCACACTCCTCATCTGTAACATAAGTAACTAGATATTTATGCCTGTATAGTAAACAAATCACACAACCTCACTGAGCAATATATAAACGCACAATGGTACCGGTACTGTATAAAAACCTTAAGAAACATACAGTAGGGTCCCGCATAAAACGAGAAATTGGTCGATAAACGAGGCCGTTCTATGCGATTTCGTTCTATGTGAACACAGCATTTTGGTGGCCCAATATCGTCAATGTTCACTGTAAGCGTAAATTTCCGTCAGGAACGTACGATATTTTGTACGTTTTATACGATATTTCGGCGCTCTATATGAAAACGGCGGCGGACTCGTTTTATGTGATCACATTCGTTCTTATCGAAAATTAAATATTAATATTTTAGGTCGCTCGTTTTATCTGAACACGTTTTATGCGGGACCCTACTGTATTACATGGTACTGTACTGTATTGTCATTTCCAACAGGCTAGAAATTTGTAGAAAATTAGATACTTTGTATATCCAATCCTAAAACCAAGACCCTTGTTTTTAGTTATTTGTATGTGAAGGCAGTGGGGCCATAATGGTGTGCCCCATGGTTCCATAGTGTCTTATTGTCACAGCCCACTGGCACAAGTCGACCTTTCTCTCTCTGGCGTAGGGATGCAGCGACCCCACCACCCGCCACTTTGGTGGTGCAGTCAGCTTTCTATAGCAGCTACGATGATTTCTTTTCACTGCCTTATTGTAGCAAGGTTAAGACTGGTGTGGTGCGATTTCACCCGGTGCAAGTGCTTCAGGGGGACTTAGTTGAGTATGTATGTAAACTGGGGTGAAATCGGACATATTATTTAATAAAATTATCAATATTCTATCTATCTATTGCCGGACGCCGTGATCCCCGAAGGGGTTGCCACAAACGAATTGCCCCCATGCACCTCTGTCCCCAGTCATTTGACGCCCCTCTTCCCATCCAGCAACGCTTTCACGCATACTGTATACTTCTTAACTCCATCCTTCCATCTCTATCTCGGTTTACCAAGTGGGTAAGTGAGATTAATAAAGGGGACATGAAAGATGTACTGAAGCTCAGTGATAGCAAGATAACTCAAACCAATGGTTTCAATTTGGATAAATTTCATTTCGGATCAAATTTAGACAAGCATAGGTTACGTAAATTAGCATGGGAAAAGGAAATTGTACCAGAGGACTGGAGGAAAGCATTGACAGTACCCTTGTACAAAGGGAAGGGTACCGGTAGTAAAGAGAAGTGTAAGAGTTATAGGGGAATTAGCTTGCTTAGCATACCTGGAAAGGTATACGCAAGAGTAGTAACAGAGACTGCAGAAGATAGCGGATGACAAAATAGGCGTGGAACAGGGAGGTTTCAGAAATCGCAGGAGCTGCGTTGACCAGATAGCCTTAATGTGTTTGTTGGTAGAGAAGTATCTGGCCAAGAACAGAAAACTTTATGCAGCATTCATGGATTTGGAAAAAGCCTACGACCAAGTAGACTGGGAGGGTCTGTGGGATGTGTTAACAGTATATGGTGTGGGAGGAAAATTGCTAATGGCAGTAAAATCTTTTTATAGGAATGCAATGGCAAATGTGAAGGTAGGGGATAAGTTAAGTGAAAGTTTTGAGGTCAATGTAGGAGTAAAACAGGGATGTGACATGTCAGCTTGGTTGTACAATACTGTAGGCTATATACATGATGGAGTGCTTAGAGAATGTACCAGGCGAGATCAATGGGTGTAGGAGCTAAACTGGAATCAGAGGGAAGAGTGTGGAAGATTTTAACATGCCTATATGCGGACGATGCAGTCCTGTTGGAGGAAAATGTAGAAGAACTTCAGAAAGTGGTCACAGACTTTGACAGGGTATGCGAAAAGAGAAAGTTAAAGGTCAATGTAGGGAAATGTAAGGTAATGGTGTTTGAGAGAAGAATGCATGAAACCATAAATTTTAAGGCAAAATATAGACTTAAGAAAGAACATGAGAAAAGTTGTAAAATAAAAATTAAAAATGAAGTATTGGAAGAGGTTGAAAGCTTCAAGTATTTGGGAGCTGTACTATGCAAATATGGTAAAATGGAGATCGAGATAAAAGAGAGAAAAATGCAAGGGAGAAAAGTTATTGGAGAACTAGATAGTATTCTCAAAGGAAGAATGGTTAGTCAGGAAGTTAAAAAGTCACTGAGAAACAGTGTGCTCCTCCCATCACTCTCGTATGGAAGCGAGACATGCACAGCAAGTGACGAGGACCTCTCCAAACTGAGAGCTGTGGAGATGAGCTTTTTCAGAATGGCAGCTGGTGTGAATAGGCTAGATGGGCCAAGTAATAGGGAAGCGTATGAGTCCTTTGGAATGGAAGGACAAATTTTGGGCATTGATTGTGAAGTGGTTGAGTGGATAAAGAGAAGTACTTTGAGGTGGTATGGTCATGTTCAGAGAATGGATGAAGACAGAATGCCAAGAAAGATATATGGGAGTCAGGTGAGTGGAACAGCTAGTAAGTGCAAGAAGAAAAGACAAATGTGGATGTCATTTACATTGATTTTGCTAAGGCATTTGATAAATGTGACCATGGTATAATAGCCCACAAACTAAAAGCAAAAGGTATAACTGGGAAAATCGGACGGTGGATATACAACTTCCTCGTAAACCGGAAACAATCAGTATCAGTAAAACCAAGTCACGTCGGAGCCTTCGGATGTCAAAAGCTCAGTTCCCCAAGGAACAGTGCTAGCGCCCCTTCTTTTCCTCATTCTAATTTCCGGCATAGATTTTTTTTTTTTTTTTTTTAAGAGACAATGAACGGAGGAAGGAAAAACACAGATAAAACAAAAAGGTCCATGTGCCTAAAGGCATCCTCCATTCATAAAATGTTTGTAACAACTGGATTTAAACTTTTGTAGATTGTAAGTTTGTGGAAAGCAACTCGAGGGAAGTGAATTCCAAAGAGTACCGTAGTAGTTCTAGGGATAAATTAATTTTGATAAGCAGAAGTTCTGCATTGTGGAGGAGAAAGTGTAAATTCATGGGCGCTCTCAGCTGCCCTAGTTCTACGGGGAAAGATGTGGAGAGGCGGCACAATTGAAGCAAGTTCCTCGGAACAATTGCTGTGAAAATATCTGTAAAATAATGCAAGGGATGCAACGTTTCTTCGTATGGATAATGTAGGAAGGTCCTGTGTGATTGCAGGGTTATTGATTAATCTAATAGCTTTATTTTGAATTTTGTCCAACTGCCTCAATGCAACCACTCCACAGAGGTGAACAGTAATCCATCTGAGAACGCACATGACTTTTATATATTACGGCCAACTGCTCATCAGTGAAGAATTCTCGAACTCTGTACAGGAGTCCCAGTTTTTTAGAGGCATTCTTAGCAATGCTTCTAACATAATGTGTCCAGCTCAAGTTAGTAGTTAATGTTACACCGAGAATGTCAATACTAGGGGAAGTGGGAATATTTACATCATTAAAAAATATATGGGAGTCAGTGAGATTCTGTCGGTTAGAAAATTGAATGTACTTGGTTTTCTGTGCATTAAAGGAAACTAGATTCTTTTGTCCCCATTCATTAATTCTAGAAAGGTCCTGGTGCAGAGAAATTGCAGTGTTTATTTTTGAATTTATAAGATCGAGTTGGGTGTGCCGACACAAGACACAGTACGGTGTCTTCTTTTGCCGATGACACAAAACTAAGCAAGATAGTAAACACACAAGAGGACACGGGCCGGCTGCAAGATGACATAAATGTAGTATTTCAGTTGACCAGGGAAAACAACATGCAATTCAATGAAGAAATTTTCAATTAATAAGATACGGAGATAATATTGTCGTTAAAGAGAACACGAACTACGTAACAGAATCTAACCACACAATAGAAAGGAAAGACAGTGTGAAAGACCTTGGGGTGTTAATGTCTGAAAATATAGGTTTCAAAGAACATAACCAGCTCAAAGTTATGGCTGCGAAACGTCTAACGGGTTGGATTCTGAGTACAGTACATTTAAAACACGCGGTGAATTACCTATGATAACGCTCTTCAATGAAAGAAATACAAGGAAGAGCAGCGGATGTTGGTGTATCGCTGATAAGGGAGGGAAATGAGTGGAAGCTGCCTGTACTGCTGTTTGCTGATGATACAGTTCTGATGAGCGATAATGAATGGGAGTTGCAGGGTCTGGTAAATATGTTTGGAACAGTGTGCGAAAAACGGAATCTGAAGGTAAATGCGGGGAAGAGTAAGGTTATGGTCTTCGAAAGGGGTGAAGTTGAACGGTCAGGCTATGGAGATTGTCAGCTCATTTAAGTATCTGGGCAGTGTGTTGAGTAAAGATGGGACTATGGATAAAGAAGTGCGGGAGAGGGTGCAACAGGGGAAGAGGGTTGTAGGAACGCTGAAAGAAATAACAAGAAATAGGGTGGTCAGTATGGAAGTGAAGAAGTCCTTGCATGACAGTGTGGTAATCCCGACACTGACTTACGGAAGCGAAGCATGGACGTTGGTTGAGAGATTCAGACCAAGAGTGAGAGGGGTGGAAATTAGTTACTTGAGAAGTGCGTGCGGAGTTACATGGAGGGATAGACAGACGGATGAGGAAGTAAGAAGGTGTGGTGTGGAGGTAGATGTGCTGGAAAAAGTGAAAAGGAACACCTTGAAATGGTTCGGCCATGTGGAACATATGGGAAGCAAGAGAATGACTAAGAGAGTGTACAAGAGTAAGGTGGAATGACAAAGAGGGAGAGGTAGACCGAGTGAGAGTTGGAAAGATGGAGATAAGTATACGAGTGAAGGCGGTGCTGAATGGGAGGGGCGGCGTCGACTGACTAGGGACAAAAGTGCATGGGGCCATTTCGTTCGTGGCCACCCCTTCGGGAATCACGGCGTCCGGCAATAGACAGATAGATCATGGTAAATATTACCTTTAGGAGTGAAGCATGGATGTTGTTGGAGAGGCACAAATCAAGAGTGAGAAGGGTGGAAATTAGTTACTTTAGAAGTGAATGAAGAGTTACATGGAGGGATAGACAGACGAATGAGGAAGTAAGAGAGCGGTGTGGTGTGGACGTAGATGTGCTGGAAAGTGTGGAAAGGAACACCTTGAGATGGTTCGGTCATGTGGGATGTATGGGAAGCGAGAGAATGACTAAGAGAGTGTACGAGAGAGAGATGGACAGACAAAGAGGGAAAGGCAGACCGAGAGTGAAGTGAAAGGATGGACTTAAGAGGTATACGAGAGAAAGCGGAAAAAATATAACAGAAACTACCACTAATTTTTCCATGTTCTTTTGGGGGTATTTGGTAGTTTTTATCATTAACCCCTGTGGAACAGGCAAATTGGCCTGAAATTACTTTCATTCCCTGCTTAAGCAGAGCCAGAGCGTTATATATCCGTGAAAGTACAGTAATAGAGCTTTACAATAACACCTGAATCATCTCTGTACGACGTCTAGTGGTCTTGCAACAATCTTGCATAGATCAGGCCAAAATCACTAAAAATTTGTGGTTTTGAGCTGTTTTCGCTATGTGTAACGATGCAGCTGTGCGAGAGAACTCTCTCTCACACTTTAGTATGTGAATGACTCCATGGGCTTCGGATGAGGCCACCCCGCGCTGCCTGCAACAGCTTTCCTCGCTCCCAGGCCACAGAATAGCCGCCGGAAATCGCGAGGAAGTGGTTAAACAGTACCGTACTTGAAATTAGTCACAATCCCCGGAATTATCCAAACATCTAAAAACACTCAGATGTATGTAATTTTCAGAGTAATAAAACAACAATCCTTTGCCTTAAAATACAGGATGGGTTCGGATTTCCAGTGGTTGAAACAAATTGTAAATTTTTATGCAAAGCGAAATTATGGTTTATAGTTTAAATGATGGATAAGAACATAAGAAAATGGGAGTCTGCAGAAAGCCGATTGGCCTAAGCAAGGCAGATCCCTGTCCCACACAACCCCAGTTCAATTACAAAGCCCAATTATAGGCTCAACACTCTAATACCCTGAGGATCATCTTACCAAAACGGTTAGAGATTAACGCAGGATTATGGGGGTCTGCAGAGCGCTGATTGGCCCAACCCGGCTGATCCCCCTTCACACCCAACCCTTCTCGTCCATATGCTTATCCAATTTTATTTTAAAGCTCCCTACCGTTTTAGATCCCACTATAGCACTTGGTAGTCCATTCCACCATCTACAACTCTGTTACCAAACCAATATTTGCCTATATCTTTTCTGAAACTAAATTTATCTAATTTGAAACCATTGGTACGAGTTCTTTCGCTACCACTGAGCTTTAGTACATTTGTCATGTCCCCTTTGTTAATCCCACTAACCCACTTGAACACCTCTATCATATCCCCTCTAACTCTGCGTCTCTCTAACGAATGTAAACCTAATTTTTTCAACCTTTCTTCATACGAAAGATTTCTAATATTATGGATCATTTTTGTCATTCTACGCTGTACTCTCTCCAATGAATCTATGTCCATTCTGTAATAAGGACACCAAATTTGGACAGCATAATCCATATGGGTTCTCACTAATGACAAGTAAAGTTTTAAGATAACATCAGCAGTTCTGTTACTCACACTTCTAGAGATGAACCCGAGAATCCTGTTTTCCTTATTACGAACGCTTATACACTGTTTTCTAGGCTTCAAATCATTGCTAACAAACACACCTAGATATTTCTCGCAGTCTGAATTTTCTAATTCTAAATTAGCTAGTTTATATTTAACATTTGTTTGCATCTTCCCATCTTTAATACCTTGCATTTGTCAATGTTAAACTTCATCTGCAAATTTACTGACCATTCATGTAAGGTATCTAGATCCCTTTGGAGGCACTCTATATCGCTATCTGAATCAATTGATCTCCCCATTTTAGTATATCGTCTGCGAATTTACTTATCCTACTAGTTATACCTAAATCTAGGTCATTTATGTATATAAGAAACAACAGGGGACCTAATACTGATCCCTGGGGGACACCACTTTTGACTGCTCCCTACTCTGACATGGTACCATTTATGCTGACTCTCTGTTTCCTACCAATTAGCCATGACCTAATCCATCCCAACAACGATCCTCCTATTCCATGTGCCTCAACCTTTCTCATCAATCTCTCATGAGGGACTTTCGGTCCTTTGGATGTGTTCGCCGCTCCTCTAGCGGCACCAAGGAGCACGACGCCCCTCGTTATGGGTGGTGATTTGGTGCAGTAGACTGTTTGAAGCGACAGCTCGCTCCCTTGCGAGGATGGGCTCGTCTGGCACTTTTTGCAGTTCGACATCTAGGGCTCTCTTGAAGTTGTCTAACGAGATGTCCCTCATGTCTCTTACTCGCCGTGGGAGTTTGTTGAAGAGACGTGGGCCTCTGTGTGATAACCAGCCCTCTCGCAGAGAGCCCATAGCACCCCTGTTATTCATCCGGGGGATTTCGCATTCCCAGCCTCTCCTATCACTGAATTTCATGACTATCGGAGTATGTAGGTTTGGTACTAAACCCTCTGCGATTTTCCACGTGTATATTATTAGGTAACGTTCTCTTCTACGTTCCAGTGAGTACAGATTCAGTGCTCTTAAACGCTCCCAATAGTGTAGATGTTTTATCGAACTTATATGCGAAGTGAAATTTCTTTGTACACTCTCTACGTCATTTATTTCACCTGCTTTGTATGGGGATGTTAATACGCTACAGTATTCAAGCCGCGGTAGCACTAGAGATTTGAAGAGCGTTATCATAGGCAATTCACCGCGTGTTTTAAAAGTACGCAGAATCCAACCCGTTAGACGTTTCGCAGCCGCCACTTTGACCTGGTTATGTACTTTGAAACCCATATTTTCAGACATTAATACCCCAAGGTCTTTCACACTGTCTTTCCGTTCTATTATGTGGTTAGATTCTGTTAAGTAATTTGTAATTTCTTTAACACCATTATTATCTCCGTACCGTATTAATTGGACTCTGTCGAAAGCTTTACTGAAATCTAAATAAATAATATCATATGACTTGTTACTATCTACTGCTTCATATACCTCTGAGAAAAAGCTAAGCAAATTAGTAAGGCAAGAACGTCCCCGAGTGAATCCATGCTGAGAAGAATTTATTAAGTTAAATTTGTCTAAGTGGCTTCACATTTTCCTAGCAATAATAGACTCTAGCAACTTTCCTATGATTGATGTGAGACTAATGGGACGGTAATTGGATGCTATCGATTTATCAACTTTTTTGAAGATCGGAACTACATTTGCAAGCTTCCAAGCTTCTGGAACTAAACCTGTTTCTAAATACTTGTTAAATAAAAATGCTAATGGGCTACTTAACTCATCTCTGCATTCTTTTAATACTCTAGCATATACCTCGTCAGGACCAGGCGATTTTTGAGGTTTCAGTCTGTCAATTTCCTTAAGCACATCATTTCTACTTATACTAACTGTACTTAACATATTTTCTATACTATCACTATATACCATATTGACTTCTGGAATCTGTGCCAAATTTTCATTAGTGAAAACGGAAAGAAACTGACTATTTAATGTACTGCACATTTCTAAATCATTTTAACATAATATAAGAAAATGGGAGTCTGCAGAAAGCCGATTGGCCTAAGCAAGGCAGATCCCTGTCCCACACAACCCCAAATCAATTACAAAGCCCAATTATAGGCTCACCACTCTAATACCCTGAGGATCATCTTACCAAAACGGTTAGAGATTAACGCAGGATTATGGGGGTCTGCAGAGCGCTGATTGGCCCAACCCGGCTGATCCCTCTTCACACCCAACCCTTCTCGTCCATATGCTTATCCAATTTTATCTTAAAGCTCCCTACCGTTTTAGATCCCACTAAAGCACTTGGTAGTCCATTCCACCCATCTACAACCAATATTTGCCTACCGGGTATATCTTTTCTGAAACGAAATTTATCTAATTTGAAACCATTGGTACGAGTTCTTTCGCTATCACTGAGCTTTAGTACATTTGTCATGTCCCCTTTGTTAATCCCACTTGAACACCTCTATCATATCCCCTCTAACTCTGCGTCTCTCTAACGAATGTAAACCTAATTTCTTCATACGAAAGATTTCTAATATTATGGATCACTTTTGTCATTCTACGCTGTCCTCTCTCCAATGAATCTATGTCCATTCTGTAATAAGGACACCAAAATTGGACAGCATAATCCATATGGGGTCTCACTAATGACAAGTAAAGTTTTAAGATAACATCAGCAGTTCTGTTACTCACACTCCTAGAGATGAACCCTATTACACCTATTACACACTCCTATTACGAACGCTTAAACACTGTTTTCTAGGCTTCAAATCATTGCTAACAAACACACCTAGATCTTTCTCGCAGTCTGAATTTTCTAATTCTAAATTAGCTAGTTTATATTTAACATTTGTTTGCATCTTCCCATCTTTAATACCTTGCATTTGTCAATGTTAAACTTCATCTGCAAATTTACTGACCATTCATGTAAGGTATCTAGATCCCTTTGGAGGCACTCTATATCGCTATCTGAATCAATTGATCTCCCCATTTTAGTATCGTCTGCAAATTTACTTATCCTACTAGTTATACCTAAATCTAGGTCATTTATGTATATAAGAAACAACAGGGGACCTAATACCGATCCCTGGGGGACACCACTTTTGACTGCTCCCCACTCTGACTTGGTACCATTTATGCTAAGGGGAGAGATGAGACCTATAAGGGTACAGTTTAAAACTAGGGTAGTGGCGGAGACTGTGACAAATTTTAGTTGGAGGCTAAATACAAATGATAAACTGAAACACATAGGGCTAAAGAAGGATTTGAGTATAGAACAAAGGAAAAAAAATAAGGAATTACAAGAAAAGGCTGATGAAAATAATGGAAAGTTGGATGAGGAGGATAAGAGAAATTTTTACTGGAGAGTGAGGGACGGAAAAGTGAGGAAGTGGTTTATAAGAGTAGAAGGGAGGGGGAGATCAGGGAGGGGAGAGAATGTGATGGGAGTTGTGACGGAGGAGGAGAACGGGGTAGAGGTGTCACAGGGAGAGACAGGAGACAAAGAGGCAGACCCAGTAGTGCTAACGGGGGAGTAGGGTACGGACTGGAGGAGCGGGATGGTGTAATTGCTGAAGGAATGGTAGATGGATTAAGGATTATGTTTAGTAATGTGGATGTGTTTACCCAGGACAAGAAAAGAGAACTGATATGTAGGTTGCAGGATGAAGAGGAAAAACCTGATGTCATAGCCCTACAGGAAGTAAGACCAAAAAATGCTAGAATTGAAAGGGAACTGGTGGAATATAGTTTGGAGGGTTTTGAGTTATATGAGAGAAATGCTATTAGAGCAGAGGTTGGAAGAGGACTGTTTATTTATGTAAGAAAAGAGCTCAAGGTTAATGAGGTGGATATGAGACAGCAGTATTGTGAGTATTTGTGTATTGAAGTAAAATGTGTAAGAGGATCAATTCTAATTGCCTCTATATATAGAAGCCCAAATAATAGCAGGGGAAAGGATGATAACCTACTGAAAGCAATGGAGGAGATAGATAATAGAGAGAACAAATATAAAATTTTGATTGGAGATTTCAATTTGCCAAGGATCAACTGGGCAAATTGTACTACTCCAGCGGGACAGGGTAGCCTGGAAAATAAGTTTATAGAGAAAGTGAGAGATTGTTTTTTAACGCAACATATTGTAAAGATGACAAGATATAGAGATGGGACGCAGGGGAGTGTACTTGATTTGATTTTTAGCAATGAAGAGGATATAGTGGAACATGTTAATGTGGATAGCCCTATAGGTCGTAGTGACCATGCCTGTATAAGCTTTAGTTGTAACATTAAATCAGAGAGGGATAATAGAAGCAATAGAAAAATATACATAGTATGATAGAGCAGATTATGAGCTGCTGAGACGGTGTTTGGACATTGATTGGGGGGAATACTTGAACGGTGAAGACGCTGAAGGAATGTGGAGGAAAATTAGAGTCAAACTGGAGAATGCTGTATCCAAAAGTGTACCAGTAAGGGAATATAAGGATAAAACAAAATTGAGGAAAAGAACTAACCCAGAATTGCCAATGAAAAGAAAGCTTTGGATATTGATTAGAAGAAAGAAACGATTGTGGGAAAGATTAAAATTGTTAAAAAAGAATTGGGGGTCTAGTATAGAGGCTAAGGAAGTGGATCTGGAACGCAGACAAATAAACAATAAAATAAGGTGGGAAACAAGGAGGGGGGTGAAGGAGAGGGAGAGAGATAGCTAGAAATGTGAAGGATAATCCAAAAATATTCTGGAAGTACATTCAGGAAAAGTTAACAAGAAGAGTAGGGATCCCAGAGCTGGTAGGGGGGTTGAATGATGGGAGTAGAGCGGAGACTGATAAGGAGAAAGCAGAGGTGCTGGGGAAATACTTTGGGGGGTACTAACAGTGGAGTCGGAGGATGCAGTGCCTACTATTCCCATCAAACAGGCACCGGCACTAGAACTAATAGAGTTTTCCCATGCTAGAATAAGAAGGGCTATAGAAAAAATGAACAGAAGTAAGTCACCGGGACCGGATGGGATACACCCAAGAATCATAAAGGAAGGAGGGGAGATGTTAGTAGAGCCATTGAAAATGTTATTTGAGGTATCGTTTAACCCTCCAGCCCCGGCTATGTATTATATATATTCCTCGAAACCCGGGTGTTTTGGCCGAAAAACGTCTAGGCTAGGCTACCGTATATTCGTTAATCAGACTGCTTCCCGCATTCCCGCGCATCCCCAAGCGTAGCTGTGTTATTTACCTGTAGAATGGCATTAAGTAGAGCTCTCTAAGTCAACTGGTTGAGCTGTGATGATGATTTCATTGGAGATAACTTTATGGCCAAAACAGCCACTTTACACCACTTTTCGATACTTAACAACAACATACAGGCACACACGAACAAGCGACGCTCTCCTTCTTGTGGCCGGAGATGCGGGGCGACGGTCCAGCCGGCTGTTGTTTACATGCGTCGGACCGACGCCTCGCACACGAAGCTCACAGGCTTTCAACCACTGGGCGTTCAAGAGACCATCCGGGTACCTGTTATATGCTTTTTTATGGGCGTTCAAGAGCCCTTCCGTGGTGAGAGGGTTAATACAGGACAAATCCCGATGGACTGGAGAGAGGCGAACATAACAGTTATATTTAAGAAGGGAAAGAGAAATGACCCAGGGAATTATAGACCAGTCAGTTTGACAAGTGTTGTGTGTAAACTAATGGAAACGGTAATTAGAGAAGGAATAATGGATCATATGAAGTCAAACCAACTTTTCAGTGGGAGACAGTTCGGATTCTTGCCGGGGAGGTCGACGGTACTACAACTAATTAAGGTGGTAGATGATTGGATGCAAATTCTAGAAGATGGTGATGTAATAGACGTGGTATATTGCGATTTTATGAAGGCCTTCGATAAGGTCCCACATAAAAGGTTAATAGAGAAAGTTAGAAGCTATAATATAGGGGAGAAATGTGTGAAATGGATAGAAGCCTTCCTGAAAGATCGGAGACAGAGGGTACTGGTGAATGGAATAGGCTCGGGGTGGAGGGAAATTACAAGTGGGGTACCTCAGGGATCTGTGTTGGGACCACTGCTGTTCGTTATATTTATCAACGACTTGCCTGAAGTTATAACTAATGGAAGTGAGGTATACCTGTATGCGGATGACACTAAGCTGTATAGAAGAGTGAGGAGTAAGGAAGATATGGGTTTGCTTCAAGGAGATGTGGAGGGCATGAAGGGATGGTCTGAGCATTGGTTAATGCCTTTTCATCCAAAAAAATGCAAGTACATGCGGATTGGGACCAGCAAGATAGACAAGGTAGGATACAGTATGTATGAAGCGATGGAGGAAGTGAATGCAGAAAAGGATATAGGAGTAGTGATAGACAATAAGTTAAATTTCTCAGAACATTTAGCGGAAAAGATAAACAAAGCCAATAGAATTGTAGGGCTGATAAGGAGGACATTTGTGTCACTTGACGAAGAAATCTTCAGGAATCTCTATACAGCGCTGGTTAGGCCGCACCTGGAATATGCGAACCAGGTGTGGGCTCCATATATGGTAAAGGGTATAGAAGCAGTGGAGAAAGTGCAGAGGAGAGCTAGCAAGCTGGTACCAACGTTGAAGAACGCGGGCTATGAGCAGAGGTTGAGGACACTGGGGCTTCCGACACTGGCATATAGGAGAAAGAGAGGGGATATGATAGACTTTTAAGATAGTGTCAGGAAAGTACGATGAGGATGTGTGTGAAGGTATCTTCTTGATGCGGGAGGGAACAAGAACGAGAGGACACTCTAAGAAAATTTACAAAGAAAGAAATAGGCTTGAGAAGGCAAAGAACTCATTTTGTGATAGAGTGGTAAATGAGTGGAACGCACTGCCCCAGTATGTAAAAGATTCCGAATCAATAAGGGAGTTTGAAAGTAATCTTGATAAAGCATGGGGAAGACAAGATTTGAAGTTTGATTATAAAACAAAAATACAGAATAGTAAAAATTTTGCGTCTGCTACCGCCGCCGCCAACACCGTGAACGACCGCAGCAGTGCAAGTACTGGTACTGAGCTGGATACACAGGCATAGTTTGCCTTTTTCCAGAGGATCTACTGTAAGAAACTGTAAGAAATGCCGACTCTCTGTTTCCTACCAATTAGCCATGACCTATTCCATGTGCCTCAACCTTTCTCATCAATCTCTCATGAGGGACTCTGTCGAAAGCTTTACTGAAATCTAAATAAATAATATCATATGACTTGTCACTATCTACTGCTTCATATACCTCTGAGAAAAAGCTAAGCAAATTAGTAAGGCAAGAACGCCCCTGAGTGAATCCATGCTGAGAAGAATTTATTAAGTTAAATATGTCTAAGTGGCTTCTAATTTTCCTAGCAATAATAGACTCTAGCAACTTTCCTATGATTGATGTGAGACTAATGGGACGGTAATTGGATGCTATCGATTTATCACCTTTTTTGAAGATCGGAACTACATTTGCAATCTTCCAAGCTTCTGGAACTAAACCTGTTTCTAAATACTTGTTAAATAAAAATGCTAATGAGCTTTCTGTTATTTCTCCTATTGAAGTTTTTAGGGGGCCTATTATCCTACATCTCTAACTTTAGATTTATATAGTTGGTAAAAAGCTTTAGGGTTATTTTTTGAGTCACTGGCTATCCTTATTTCATAATTTCTTTTTGCTTTCCTGATTTCCTTTTTGACCTGTCTTGATAGAGTCTGATAGTATACATGTAGATGATTTTCGCCTTTCTTTATTTTTCTATATATTCCTTTCTTTTTTCCTATAAGATCTATTAGCTTATTAGTCATCCATTTTGGTTGGTTCTGCGGCGATCTAAATCTTCTTTTAAGGATATAATTATTTTGAGCATTGTGGAGTGAAGCAATAAACTGGTTATATGTAGGTGGCAAGTTTAACTCTGGCATATCCTGACTTAATTGCTTAACTTAATTTCACCATAATAATAACTTAATAACACCATAAGGATGGTGTTAGCGGGCGTACGTGTCACCTTGCTTACAAAAGTCGTGCGGTTGCAGTTACGTTCGCGTCTAGTTTGACTTTTCTATAAGAAATTACCCCACAGCCGACTTTCATTTGCCCCCTGCTGGTAATATATATGATGACAATAATCATGGGGGTTGAGGAGGGCAAAGCCCCCTAAACCTAATATTGTATCCCACGGCCGGTAACAAAACAATTTACCCAACAGCTGGTCGTGGGATACAATAGGTTGAGGGGGGCTTTGTCCTCTTCACCCCTCATCGACTTATTATCATCATATACAGTATATTACCAGCAGGAGGCAAATAACAGCTGGCCGTGGGATAATTTCGTAAAAAAAAAGTCAAATTAGACGCGAATGTAACTACAACCATACAACTTATGTAAACAAGACGACACCTACGCCTGCTAACACCATCCTTACCAAATTATGTCTCTGGCAGTGATGAAATACATACCGTACATACATACATAAATCAAATTTTAAGACTGAGTGTTCCACACATAAGTGCAGTTTCAGTCTCTTGTCCTAATGGCGGTGTTCCAGACAACCCTGTTAAGGGCTGCTTTACTTGTCAAGTTCTTGGATTTCAGATCGGCGCGTATAGTCCGATCCCAGGTCTTCCTCGGTCCACCCCTTGGTGCAGCTCCCTCCACAATCACAGACCTGCATTTTTTCACCCAATTTTGTTCATCCATTCTCTCCACATGTCCATACCATCCCAGTCTACTTGTACGCATCATCTCGCTAATACTCTTTATACCTAAACGTCTCCTCAGCTCAACATTTGTTATTCTATCCTGTAGCCTGGCCCCACACATCCATCTCACCATTCTCATCTCATTACGCTCCATTCTGTTGACATCCTCTACTTTAACGGCCCATGTTTCTGAGGCATACGTCATTGCACTTCTAACACATGAGGCATACACCTTTCCCTTCAGGGGGAGAGGCATTCTTTTCATGGTCAGGATTGGCATCAATTCTCTGAACTTCCCCCAGCCACACCTAATTCTAGCAACAGTGGCAGCCTCGGCCCCACCACCGGCAGAGATGGTATCTCCTAGGTAACAAAACTTGTTCACCAGCTCCAGACTCATTTCTAAAATTCACAGCCACAGGATCATCACTTAACACAAGCTCGCCTTTGCACACTACGCACTCAAATTTCTCTATTTCTGACTTATCCTTCGGCAGGGGCCCCTTTATTCTACTACAGCGCTTACTCCCATGGTGTACCCAACATCGACAGATGCTACATTGAATTGAGTTAACGCCCACTCCCTTTCCACACACTGCACATGGGTATGCACCGCTCTTTTCCACATTGCCTCGTCTCAATCTACAATGCATAACCTTGGTTTTGTTGATATTGACTCTTAAACCCTTGCTCGCCATGCCCTCTCTCCACTCTCTGAATTTGGCCTCAGCATCCTGCATACTGTCAGCTATTAGGACTAAATCGTCTGCATAAAACAGTTCCAACGGGAGTTCGCCTCTAAAAACTCTAGACTATAATAAAGACCATAATAAAGGGGCTTAACACTGAACCCTGATGGACTCCAACACGGACTGCGAACTCATCACTCAGTACACCCTTCACCCTCACCGCACTTCGCAAATCCTCATACATCTTCATTATCACACGCACCAGCCACTCTTCCACACCAAGTTTCCACATAGCCCACTGCACAACATCTCTAGGCACCCTATCAAAGGCCTTCTCCAGGTCTACAAATACAAAGTAAAGATCCCTGCCTTTTAGTAAGTATCTTTCCTGTATCTGCCTGACTATGAAGATAGCATCGGTTGTACCACGTCCTGGCATAAAACCAAACTGCATATCATCAATAGAGATGCTTTGCCTGATAAAACCCTCAAGGACTCTCTCACAGACCTTCATGATTTGGTCAAGCATTTTCAGGCCCCTATAATTTCCTCTATCTAGCACATCCCCTTTTCCTTTGTATATATTTACTATTACACTTTTGAGCCAATCCTCTGGGATTTTCTCATCTTTAATAATGGTGTTTATCAACTCAGTGACTAAGTTTACACCAATCTCCCCTGAGGCTTTTATTATCTCAGCGACAATGTCGGAGCAACCTGGAGCTTTACCGTCCTTCATTTTATTGATTGCGTCGCTCACTACAGCTGGTGCTATCAAAGGAGGGGGCCCAGATATTGGTGTTTCGATACTAAGCTGTTCCTTATCCCATTCAAACTCCACATTTAGCAATCGTTCATAGTGTACCTTCCATGCTTCTCTGATTTCATTTTCTGCGTACACAATCTTCCCATTATCATTTCTAACACACTGTTCACCTATAATATCCCTACTGTCATTTTTAACTCGCCTAGCTAGGTTGAAGATCCCATTGGGACCAATTGGGCCAAACAATGCTATCTTAATTTTAATTTTCTTGAATTCCTTCAAGTCTTCAAACAAAATGTTTGAAACCCTACACTCCTCATATGAGAACAATATTGCGGATAACTTGTCATTCTACATTGGCTTGCCTCTAGGCTAAAGAGTTTATATCAATTCAATAATATAGGCACAAAAACTGAACAGCATAGACCTAATCCATAGGGCTCACTAATGATAAGTACAGTATAGGGTAAATTTTCCATCCGCGAGTGCCTTGCTGACTCATATGCATTAACCGGTATTAGGCCTACTGACTTTTAGGTGTGATCGTGATTTTAGCAACTATTCTTTTACCGTATTTTTTTCTTCAGATAGTGGTTTTATAGGCTATACCCAGGACCATCGGAAGCAGGGTGTCAAACCAGGTCAATTTAGTTGCAAGACTGCTCAGACAGGGTGTCAAACTTAAGCCAACTCCATTCTATATAGTATTTATTACTGTACAGTATATGCAAAGATGAAATGATTGTTTATTGTTCTTACTAGCTGAGGTACCCGGCGCTGCCCGGAGGGAAATCGAAGTATGGGCTGTCTATCCAGGGGGGGGGGGGGTCCATCCCCCTTCCCCTAGAGGAAGTGAAGAGATAACAAAAAATATGTTCAAAACCCCCTTATTATGCATACCAAGCATCCATCTTGAAAACTGGTAATGCCCCCTACAGGTAATATACTGTAGATGATGATTACAATAAGTCCTGGGGGGTGAAGGGGGCGGAGTAGTTGTTGTTGTTGTTGTTGTTGTTGTTGTTGCCACCCCCCCTCAACCCATCGTGTATTCGTTCGGATCTATTATAAGGCCCCCTTGAAACATAACAAAATTCAAGCCTAAAATTGCCTCTATTTTGTGAGTTTTCGCTTACTTTTGGGTCTACCTGGTCGATCAATTTGCCTAAATTATATTTGAATAGTTTTGGGTATATCTAGCGGCCACCCCTCAACCCACTGTGTATCCCACGGCAACCGGTTATTGTCAAATACAGATCATTATTGCTTTACTATAGTCTTCAATCCCACATTTTCCCTGATCTCATAGCCCTCCCCACTGTGATTGTTGGATAGGCCTAATGAGTTAATACCGTACTATTTTCGGTTTAGAGTCCTTTCGACCACAGTCCAGTTCGATCACAAACAAACTTGACTCTAGTTTAAGATTCTATCTATCTATTGCCTGACGCCGTGATCCCCGAAGGGGTGGCCACGAACGAACTGCCCCCATGCACCTCTGTCCCCAGTCAGTCGACGCCCCTCCCCCCCAACCAGCACCGCCCTCGTTCATGTACTTCCTCACTCCATCCTTCCACCTCATATTCGGTCTACCTCTCCCTCCACCTCGCTCTCATACACCCTCTTAGTCATTCTCTCGCTTTCCATACGTTCCATATGGCCGAACCATCTCAAGTTGTTCCTTTTCACACTTTCCAGCACATCTACCTCCACACCACACCTCCTTCTTACTTCCTCATTAGTCTGCCTATCCCTCCATGTAACTCCGCACGCACTCCTTAAGTAATTCATTTCCACTGCTCTCACTCTTGGTCTGAGTCTCTCAACCAACGTCCATGCTTCGCTTCCGTAAGTCAGTGTCGGGATTACCACACTGTCATGCAAGGACTTCTTCACTTCCATACTGACCACCCTATTTCTTGTTACTGCTTCTAGCATTCCTACAACCCTCTTCCCCTGTTGTACCCTCTCCCGCACTTCTTCATCCATAGTCCCATCTTTACTCAACACACTGCCCAGATACTTAAAAGAGTTGACGATCTCCATAGCCTGACCGTTCAGCTTCACCTCACACTCTGTGACTTCACCCCTTTCGAAGACCATAACCTTGCTCTTCCCCGTATTTACCTTCAAATTCCGTTTTTCGCACACTGTTCCAAACTCATTTACCAGACCCTGCAACTCCCATTCATTATCACTCATCAGAACTGTATCATCCGCAAACAGCACTATAGGTAGCTTCCACTCAATTCCCTCCCTTTTCAGCGATACACCAACATCCACTGCTCTTGATAGTATTTCTTTCATGACTCCATCCATATATACAGTAAACAACCACGGGGACATCACACACCCCTGTTTCAAACCAACATTCAGGTCAAAGAACTCGCTCTGCTCACTCTCCACACGTACTGCCGCCTTTGCACCCTCATACATGCTCTTCACTGCTTTCAGCAACTTGCCCTATACTCCGTATATTCTTAGTACTTTCCACAAACCTTCTCTATCCACTCTGTCATAGGCCTTCTCCAAGTCCATAAAGGCAACATACACCTTTTGTTTCTTCTCCAGATACTTCTCCACAACACAATTCAGGGTAAAAATCTGATCTACACATCCTCTTCCCTTCCTAAAACCTCCCTGCTCATTGCCTATCCATTTCTCCGTTCTCACTCTCACCCTCTCAATCACTGCCCTACTGTATACCTTCCCTACTACGCTTAGAAGACGTATTCCTCGGTGGTTACCACACACTCCTTTCCCCTTTGCCCTTATATAGGGGGACTATTATGCCAGTCTTCCAGTCATCGGGTGCACTCCCCTTCTCCCATGCTAGTTTGCACATTTTCCATACCCATTCTATCACTATCTCACCACCATACCTCAACATTTCCCCACACACTCCATCTGTTCCTGGTGCTTTCCCCAACTTCACTCTTTTCATGGCTTCCCACACTTCTGACCTCCTGATCCCCACCTCCTCCTCCATTACTTCTCTTCTTCTCCCTCCCATACCATATCCAGCTATGTTTGCTGGCTCTTCATTCCTTACATTTAGCAACTCACTGAAGTACTCCCTCCATCTTTCGACTCTCTCTTGCTTCTCGGCTTTAAGTTTTAAGTTTAAGATTCACTTTCTTCAAAATAATGGGTACCATTCAAGTTTCAAGATGACTACCGTACATCGGCCTTATTTACCATGTTGTTATGTTGTTTCTTCTAGGAATATAGTGTTTTATTACTGTTTTTCAGGGTTTGAGTGGAGGATTTGCATTAACTTACCCTACATTATCCATCAATCTGAAGATACGGCGGAAAATGGCGCCATTTGTTGGGTGAATCACGCTTTTACAGTACAGTAGGTGAGGGAAATTGTGGGATAAATTGGATACATGAGGGGGTGCGCTTCCTCCCCTTGCAGATCAACGTGTAATAATGAGAATGACAATAAGCCAAGGGGGGTTGAGGGGAGACAGCAACCCCCCCCCCCCCCTCAAGTATCCAATTTAACCCACAATCTCCCTTACCTACTCTAAAAGTGTGATTCACCCAATAAATGGCGGCATTTGACGCTGTATCTTCAGATTGATGGATAATGGTTAATTTAATGCAAATCCTCCATTCAATGCCAGACGAGCCCATTTTAGCAAGCGAGCGGGCTGTCTCTTCAAACAGTCTGCTGCACCAAATCACAATGAGGGGCGACGCGCTCCTCGGTGCTGCTAGGAGAGTGGCGAACACAACCTAAGGTAACCTAAGGTAAGGTAAACCATGAAAAATAAAACACTATAGGCCTATTCCTTGAAAACAAAGGTAAATCTACAGTTGTACTCCCCCCTCCCCCTTTCAAAACACGCATTTTCGTATTATTTTGGATGGTCCAACAGGCGAAAATAAAATAAGTGTTTTATCACCCCCCCACAGAGTTAGAGGGGATATGATAGAGGTGTTCAAGTGGCATTAATAAAGGGGACATACAAAATTTACTAAAGCTCAGTGATAGCGAAAGAACTCTAATAAAATAAATGGTTTCAAATTAGTTTCAGAAAAGATATAGGCAACTACAGTATTGGTTTGGTAACAGAGTTGTAGATAGGGGGAATAGGCTACCAAGTGCTATAGTGGGATCAAGAATGATAGGGAGCTTCAAGATAAAATTAGATAGGCATATGGACAAGATGGGTTGGGTGTGAGAGGGATCTGTCAGGTGTGGGCCAATCGGCGCTCTGCAGACCCCTGACCGTTTTGGTGAGGTCAGTCCTAATGGTGTTAGTGAGCTGGGCTTATAAATAGGCCTTATATTTAGGGTTAGGTGTGAGAGGGATCTGCCTAACAAGGTGTCAAACGAAACGCGAGTCCATTATTTTTAGTCTTTAATATGGTAGGCTATATGTAAATACCTGTATAAAATTGTGGATTAAAGTTAAATTAATACCTTTGGAAGTGATAAAATGGTGAAAAAAATTCTATTTCATGTTAATTTTCCTTTATTTCGTCTCATACTCATAGTCATTCAAGTCTTCAAACAAAATTGATCTGGTTTGACACCCTGCGCAGTGCCTTGTGTGGGCCAATCGGCTTTCTGCGAACTCCCGTTTTCTTATGTTCTTATGATAGATGATTATTTCAATAAGTCATAGCCTAAGGGGGTGAGGCCCTCAAGGCCTCAACCCATCTTGTATCCCACGCTGTAATTAGGCTATAGGCCTAATTCAAAATTTAGTCAGAATGGGGAGCAGTTAAAAGTGGTGTCCCCCAGGGATCTGTATTAGGTCCTCTGTTGTTGGTTATAGCCTATACCGTACATAAATGACCTTGATTTCGGTATAACTAGTAGGATAAATAAATGTGCAGACGATACCAAAATGGGGAGAAAAATTGGTTTAATGTTATTTTAATACCACAAATTTTGTTGATATATTTGAAGATAAATATTGAATCTATATGTTCTAAAGATCATAAGAAAATTTGTTTTAACCCTCGGCAAAACCTAATAAAAAAGTATGGTACTAAAATTTCTTTTTCGTAACAAGGTTGTCAATACGGTACTTTCAGTCATCGATAGCTCTAAAGATCATATGAAAATGTGTTAAACCCTCGGAAAAACCTAATATGAAAGTATGGTACTAAAATTTAATTTTCGTAACAAGGTTGTCAATACGGTACTTTCCCGTTATCAATGTACTGTACACTACAATCAAGCTGAAGATTGCAGAGTAAACACCATAGACTTCATCGACTTTTCTTTCACCTTCGTATAATCGACAGCCCATTTTTTTTTTATTAAGGGATTAGTACTCAACCAGCGGGGGTGGTGGCAGCAGCCCCCACTCATAATACTAGGTTAGGTTGTTGTTGTTGTTGTTGTTCCCCAAGCTGCCTGGCCGAACAGCCCCAAGGCCCTGAGCAAGGCCACAACCGAGCGCCCCCACAGAACCCTCCCCGCCGACCACAATAAAGCCTGGGTGACCGAAGCCACTCCATGGCGGGGAGCTGAGGAGGGTGCGGAAACGCCCGGGAAACCAAAGCCCCACCCAGGGCCCTGTGCCCCTCAGCAATTATGAAGGGAAAGTTGAGGGGCAAGGGAAAAAATGTGACGCTTTGGCTTCCAATCTTGGTAGATTGGGAGGTCAATCCACGTTAGAGACGCCGTCACTTGAGATCTAGAAAATATATAAGTAAAAGGAACAGTCAGAGTAAGCTATGGGTATGGCAGAGATTGCTCAGTTCTCACTCTAATAGACCAGCCCATCACCACATGACTAGAACCCAATCCTCTCAGCATCAGCTAGGAAAGGCCCTAGAAAGCCGCCTTTGGCGGGGGGATAGCTCCCCTATTTCAACCCTTTTCGGGGTTGGGCACCCGCCAACTAGGTTAGGTTAGGTAAGGTTGTTAGGTTAGGCTAATGTCTTTTCAAATCACTATCGAGGGGCTGTCTCAACATCGATCGATAGGCCTAATGGGGAAAATAGGATTTCCCGAGATTTCTAATTAATTACAAACACTATATATTGATGCAAATGACCAATTTTGTTTATAAAAAACACTCGGAAAATTTGTGATATTAAAATAAACAAAAATCTGAAAAATTTATTCAGATAGAGATATAGAGGTACTGTATAGCCTACCCGATAGTAGCGATGTTTTTTCATGATATATAAACTAGCTAATATGGAATTAGAAAACTCAGACTGTGAGAAAGATCGGTAAAATTAGGAGTAGTGGGCGTACCACTACCAACATACAGCATAACTCATCTATAAAACATTAACCTAACCTAACCTAGTATTCATGTAGTACTAGGTTAGGTTAGGTTAATGTTTTATAGATGAGCTATGCTGTATGTCGGTAGTGGTACGCCCACTACTCCTAATCTTACCGAAAGATCTAGGTGTGTTTGTTAGCAGGGTGAACGAAAGCCAAGTCCTTCTTTTTTAAGCCTTTATAATTTGTATATGCAAAGATATACGGTAATTGTGGATTAGGCTATACAGGTAGTTCAAGTTATGATGTTGGAAGTGACAAAGTAGTACAAGCGATGCAATTTTATGTTAATTTTCTTGTACTTCTTCTCACATTCATTCAAGTTTTCAAACAAAATAGCTCCAGCTTGACACCTTGTTTGTTAGCAATGATTTGAAGCCTAGAAAACAATGTATGGGCCTAAGCGTTCGTAACAAGGCAAACAGTATTCTCGGGTTCATCTCTAGGAGTGTGAGTAACAGAACTGCTGATGTTATCTTAAAACTTTACTTGTCATTAGTGAGACCCCATATGGATTATGCTGTCCTGGTCCTACCACGACTGGAGTACTGCTCTCAGCTCTGGTCTCCCCAAAAAGTAGGAGAAATAACAGAAATTGAAGCCACCCAGAGGACATTCACCAGTAAAATCCATGGGTTTCAACACTTTAACTACTGGGAGAGACTCAAGGAGCTGCAGCTGTACTCACTTCAAAGACGTAGGGAGAGATACATCATCATCTACGTCTGGAAGATTTTGGGAAAAAAGGTACATCCAAGAGACTCGACACCAAAGGCGAGGGAGGCTGTGCTATGTGAGGACTACGCCGGGATCAACACAAAAAATCAAATCCCTGATCCATCACAGCTTTGCATACAATGGAACCAGACTGTTCAACTGTATACCAGCCCCTCTCAGGAACATGACCGGGGTGTCTCCAGACACCTTCAAGAAACACTTGGACATGTGGCTGGCCAAAATACCGGACCGGCCACCAACACCAGGATACCCCAGCACCAACTCCAACCGACTTCTGGAATGGAGAGTGGAAGAAAGGGAGCTGCCTGGTCGCAGTGGAGCCCCAGCTCAACTGTGTCACTAACGGACGGAATACAACAAAGTGTAAGTGTGTCCTTATTACAGAATGGGGTACTTATAACCGAAACTACCACTAATTATTTCTCAATATTTGAAGGCTATTATAGAATAAGGATGTTGCAAAGATCATATTAAAATGTGTTTCAACCTCCGGAGATACATTTGATGTGCACTATATAAAGTACTATAAAAGCAAAACTCCCTATTGACGGCAGTGAAACTCTTATCAAGCCCCCTACTGTTAAAATTGATGCTGATTTCAATAAGTCATGGGGGGGGGGGGTCAAAGCCCCCCTCAACCCATCCTGTATCCAAAGGCAAATAGAAATGTATACGGTATAGGCCTATACTCTGAAAATGACTTACATCTGAGTGTTTTAAGATCGTTGGATAATGGGAGAAATAGCATTTTCCGGGGATTGTAACTAATATCAACTAGCCTACTGTATAATGATAAAAACTACCTAAAACCAAACCGAAAAACCATGGGAAAATTAGTGGTAGCCTAGTTTCGGTTATATTTTCCCAGAATGGACATAAATTTATTGGAGACCGTACAACGTAGAATGACAAAAATGATCCATAGCCAAATATTAGAAATCTTCCGTATGAAGAAAGGTTGAAGAAATTAGGCTTAGGCTACATTCGTTAGAGAGACACAAAGTTAGAGGTATTCAAGTAGGTTAGTGGGATTAATAAAGGGGACATGAAAAATGTCCTAAAGCTCAGTGATAGCGAAAGAACTCTTACAAATGGTTTCAAATTAGATAAATTTTGTTTCAAGAAAGATAGTCTAGCCTATAGGCCTAGGCCTAGGCAAATATTGGTTTGGTAACAGAGTTGTAGATAGGTGGTCCAGTGGAATAGGATTATAGGCTACCAAGTGCTATAGCCTAGTGGGATCAAGAACGATAGGGAGCTTTAAGATAAATTTAGATAGGCATATGGACGAGATGGGTTGGGTGTGAGCCTGTGAGGGGGACCTGTCAGGTGTGGGCGGCGGGCCAATCGGTGCTCTGCACTCTGCAGACCCCCATTTTCTGACCTCTGACCGTTTCGGTGAGGTCAGTCCTAATGGTGTTAGTGAGCTGGGCAGCCTGGGCTTATAATTAGGGTTGGGTCACTGGGTGTGACGGATCTGACTTGTGTGGGCCAATCGGCTTTCTGCAGACTCACATTTTCTTATGTCCTTAGGCTATGTTAAAATTTGAAACCATAAAAAACAACTAGGCTAGGCTAATTTCTCACAATCTGGAGGAAAAAACATGAAAAATAGCCTAAGGATGGGAGTTTTTCCCTAATCTCTATAACCTAGCCTAGGGCTAATTACAAATTAATAGCCTAGCCTACCTTGTATTTATGATTATCCATGTTAAAATTAATCTGCCAATTAGGCTAACTGACCATTCATTTATTTTTCTCCCAATCTCATTTAGGCCTAGTTAGGCTATCGTCTGCAATTTTACTAATCCTACTAGGCCTAGGCTATAGCCTACGGTGCCTACCTATACAGTAGGCCTACTTAAATAAAGGTAATTTATGTAGCCTACATAGGCTATGGAGAATTGCTATAAATGATATGTCCATTTCACTCATGTTCATAGGCTAGGCCTAGGCTATTATTGACATATTGACATTAGCCTAGGCCAACCTAAGATGTTCCAAAGTCTATAATCTAGGCCTATATACTATATTGATTATAACGTCACAATTCTAGATAACAAATCCCGATCCTGCTTATAGGATAATGTAAAGTTGTAATATAAGGACAAAGTTATGGTAACTACGGTAGCCTACATGTTAGGGCCTGGCTGGCAGGTTAGCAGCTTCTCGGCCAAGGATTGGTCATAAGCTTAATATTTTAGGATGTAATATAACCAAATACCCTCTACATCTTAATATTTCAACATATCTACACCTAACCCATTAATTACAAACTCATATGGGGGAAAATGAGTGTGTGATTGCTCAACCTATGTTCAATGGCAACGAAAACAAATGGTCATCACAATATAACCTTACCATTATTTCGTTGATTTAAAGGGTTCCCTCTTCGTAATAATTTCTTTTTATTAATTTTCCGCTTTCGTAATTGTGAGATGCGTGTTCTAAACGTAGGGTTCGACATTTTAAGGTCTGTTAAAATGTCAAAATTTCACAAAGTAGAGACAAAGGACATGTCTGCCCTGACAGCACTCTAGCAGCCACTGAGCCAGCCATTTTGTTCCGCGGATATTATTGTTCCAGGCGGAAGTCAGTCCAACCAATCACAGGCCGGGATTATGTCACGTGATACAACCTAAGGAGCCAGAACGCGAAACATATCAACAATAATATACAATAATTTATACTCATTTGTGGGAATCGGAGAATAAATGATAAATACCACTGTCGATATTTTTTATCATCATGCTATATCTACTGAACAATGCTAAATTGAACAATGTTTATATTATCATGTGTATTGTTGGAACACCCTTGATTGCAGATATTGGATATTTTACATTTCTATTAGGGTATTATTTGGGGAATTAGTTAAAGAATGGGAAAGTATTATGCTCAATAGTAAAAAATCAAGTACTAAAACTACTTTTAGAGATGATTCATACTATACTTTGAAATATCGGGTTATAGAAAACGTGGATAAAACATGTAAACAAAGGTTCTAGCGACATGTGTATTTATTATTTCCTAGCTAATCTACTAGCCTATAGCTGTGTTCTAATATGCATCCATTTATGGTAGCCTAATCATCACCCTATGTCTTCCGTTAAATAATGTAGCCTACTATATTACCCTTGGCGATGGGCTGGTCTATCAGAGTGAGACCTGAGCGATCTCTGCCATACCCATAGCTTACTCTGACTGTTCCTTTTACTTATATATTTTCTAGATCTCAAGTGACGGCGTCTCTTCCGTGGATTGACCTCCCAATCTACCAAGATTGGAAGCTAAAGCGTCACATTATTCCTTTGCCCCTCAACTTTCTCTTCATAATTGCTGAGGGGCACAGGGCCCTGGGTGGGGCTTTGGTTTCCCAGGCGTTTACGCACCCTCTCAGCTCCCCGCCATGGAGTGGCTTCGGTCACCCAGGCTTTATTGTGGTCGGCAGGGAGGGTTCTGTGGGGGCGCTCGTTTATGGCCTTGGCCTTACTCGGGGCCTTGGGGCTGTTCGGCCAGGCAGCTTGGGGAACAACAACAACTATATTACCATTTTCCTTAGCTCTCTCTCTCTCTCTCTCTCTCTCTCTCTCTCTCTCTCTCTCTCTCTCTCTCTCGGAAACCAGTAGGGCCTACCAGCTCCACACTTGCATAAATTATTATGTTCTCTCCACCAACCAACATTACTCCTAAACTCTATTAATGAAATTAACAAACACATAGACGCAACAAACCAAGTTCACATCGCCAAAATAAAACATCGGAGTCCCCAATATTCACAGTTGAGTTCTATCTTGCCACCTTCTGCCATAGAAAACTACCTTGAAGGGGGAACAAATATATCCGCCCTAACGCATCCACGTGTGGCTGTAACTTCACTTACCAGTATACTTACCATTAAAACTATGCAAGAAGGATTGCACCTATTGGCGCTTTGATTGGTCGCCTCTAAAACGTGTCAAATATCAATATAAACGTTACTGTTTTGCTGTTGAAGCTTAACCCGTCCAATACCAGTAACGTCCTTTTAATTTTATTCTGGCTACTATTAGACGATTGTATTAAGCTTAGGAAGGATCTCTAGCATTAATAAGACTTCAAACTATCTCAATCAACCGTATTAACTATCAAAAATCCTTCCTAAGCTGCATAATATCGTCTAAATATAGCTAGAATAAAATATAACATACGTCGCTGGTACTCAAAGGGTTAATGAAGGTTTTAAATTAATTTTGTTTATTATATATTTATCCTATATGCTTTTTAATTCGTTTACAGGCTTAGATTTTATTACATTGTCAAGCAAATTATTCCAGGAATCAACTACTTTTTGTGAAAATAAAAACAATTCTGACATTCAGTCACCAACCAATCGGCCACCAAAGACCCTATAGCATTTCCAGCAGCCTCCACAATGCACACAAATACCACCGTCCACGTCGTGCACCCGAGAAATGCCATCTCAAGCCTCTCCAAGACCTATTTCACATCACCACCAATCTGAAATACGAGGGAGGAACACTTGGATACACGCTCCAGTTCAAACCATCCAAATAGGCTACCCTGTCCACAGCGAAGAACCCCTCTAAGCTAATTCCAAAACAAGCATGACCCAACAATTACCAGAAATACACATTGCCAAAGACTCCATAAGCCTGAACAACATCTCAAGTCTCAAGATCGACTAGCCTACTTCCGGCATGCCCTTGATACCCGGAGAGACAACCCCCATGACATCCCAGTCAACGTAGGGTCTACCCCGGCCCGCTGATATACATATGCCCTTCATGCCCGAGGATGTTTTAACCAGGACGCTACCAAGAGACAGTACTTCAGCCTGCCAGATCATCGACATGCATTCAGCCTACTGGCTTAAAACAAACCTTTTTGGGTTGCTTCACGGCAGATCCTAGACATCCTTGTGATAGAGAGGCCATAAAGCCTAAAGTGAGGAAGGTTAGTCATAACACCAACTGGATACTAGGTCCAGCAAGTTCCAGCACTTGCGGTTCGAGTTATAACTCAGGTCTGCGCTTGTAGAATAGGTTTTTACACCATACCCAAAAGAGGATTTATGGAGCTCCGATCTTACTCTCAACCATCTTAACAATTTTACCAACACACCTAAACTTTGTTAGATGCTGAAATAGCATCCCGAAAATATGCCCTAGCCGAGAATTGAACTCGGGATCCTTGGGTTATGAGGCAAACACTCTGCCAGTTAGACCAAGAAAAATATCTCACTTGGCCTGGTCGGCTCAAGTTATTTCCGCATCTGGTTCTGTTTAGGCTAACCTTTTTTTACTGACTTTACAGTGTAAGTTCCAACACTTACCAGGGAGACACGGTGGTTGACGTGCTCTAGTGACCAACCGAGGATCGAGTGACGCTTGTCTTAGTGCCGGGAATCTTAGTATAATGAAAGCGAGGCCAATAAAACCAAACCAGACACACTTAATTAGTGTTGTTACCCCGGTGACTCAGCTGCCATTCTTAAACACAGAGTCCCTAGGTAACACGCAGCTGGCCGTGATAGCAAACACACCTATCTCACACCGACTTTAAGTATACATACTTCCTCGGGTCCGGGCTCCTGCCACACCCTGAAGAGGAGATATAGATAAGACATCGTCCATTACCTATACACCAGTGATACATGTCATTTTGAGAGATCCTTGCCGCACATCTAAGTAATAATATTAATAATGATAATATTTATTCAGTTAGCTGTGTTAGCATTTTACAATGTTGGTAAACATAATATTTTTTAAATATGACAAGTACCAGCTTTGCATAATTCCAACTAAGGATAGTCCAATAAGGCCATTAGGCGTATTTCCATTGGGGTCCTTGTGGGATTAACTTAGCTGGGGATAAAGGGGAGAAAAAAAATGTAAATGAATATGAGTAGTAAACAATTTAAAGAAAGTATTTCTAGGGAGCTAAACTAAGATACCTTAGATTCTATAGTTGGACTTGTTAAAATATTCAAGTAATTTTATTTTATTTTATTTTTTTTTTGCCTATCTCTTATGTCGTATTTAGTAGTAGACATAAGCTTGGTGCTCCCTTCCCGCAGCTGTTCGGTACAGGTGCTCCTTCAAGCTACGTCTGAAGGAGTACAATGTTCTCTTTTCACGGACTATCTGTGCCTGTGATAGGTTGTTCCAGTCTTTGATGGCATTGAAGAAGAATGTTAGCTTACCCTGTCCTTGGATTCTCGGAACTGTAAAATTATACATCCTATTCCGTGTATTTTAATTATCCATTCCTTTCATTTGCTTTAACAAAATTACTCTTTAAATACTCAGGAGCCCTATCATAAAATATCTTGAAGGCTTTAATGAGTCTGATTTGTTTGGCCCTGTTAGAACATTGAGCATACCAAGTGATTGAAGTTGTTCCTGACCAATATGAGATCTGGTTCTATGTACTATACATCAATTAGACTTAAGGACTGTAAAGTGTTTGTATTCACAGTATTTATGAGTTAGAGTCTTTTTCATGCGACTCTTTGTGTCAATCATTAAGTGTCAGATCTTAGAATAACTACTCAGTATTCTTATTGTTATGCCCTGTTTTTCTACAGGTTTAACTTGGGTAATGTGAGTTCTAAATTGACTGGGTATATAAGGCTGCATGCACAATACAAGATATGAGGAATAGAGAACACAAAGAAACACATGGTAGCAAGTTACATGATCACGTTTATTGATATACCACTGCAGAATACTTGTGTAAGACAATATAATAGAATTGAACAACACTAGCATAAGTGGATCTGGATGGAGCCTAGTCTCCCACTTCCAACGTTCAGGTATTAATCTTCTGATCACTGGCTTTGATTTCACAGGTTTATATACCGAAGACCATCAATGTTACTTATAGATTCATATTCACTGTTAGATTTATTACTGGTAGCTCTGGTGCACAAGTAGTAGTTCACAGACTAGATTAGACACGCATTTTTAGAGCACGGGAATTCTAGTAACCTCAGGGGGTACTGATCTAAGTTTTATATCCTTGTCTCAGAAATACATAGAACGCAAATCAGTGGGCGAACGTTAGATATCACTAGAGTTTTAATATCTGAATAAGGTAATTACGAGAGTCAAGGTCGCCTGTTAATTAAAGAGCACTGATCGCTTAGTACGTCCCAAATGGAATGGTTAAGTATGAATTACACTGGGCAAGGTCTTAGCCACTTCGTAGAAATATTAATTAGTGAATCTAAAACAGCACAGTAATATGTAGTACTGCTAAAGGGAATCTTGGGTAGTATCTGATGGGTCTGGTCCTGGTTATCTTGCGTCCATGATGTTGGGGGCTAACGACTGGTTCCGCGGCCGTCCAGGGGGGCCATATGTGTGAAGTTCTTCAATACGTGGGCAGGTCCTTCTATCCAAATCTGCCACGGAGTCTGCCGGTTCTGGGATCTCACTCCGGAACAACACAAGGGCAGAGCTAGAAATTAACTGCAGGGTAGTGACCCCTGGTTGGTGTCTAGCTTTCAACTGATTTGACTGGGGGCGGGAGTTAGATTTATAGGCTCGGTTCTGGACCCTGTAGACAGTAGGGATCTCGAGTCTTATGGACTTAATTGAGCTCTCAATAGATATGGGGACTAGGTAAGATGGTATTTACTGTTGTGGCACAGGGCGATAGGAAGCCTTTATATTTTCATATAACTGAGCCTTAGTAAGAGGTACTATTTTGGCTATACTGGACGTATTTAGGGGAGAGAGACTGGATCTACTTTGCGAGGAGGATGGGGACAGCTGTGATAGGAGCGTCTCTCTAGATTGTTCAATCTTCATTCTATGGCATAGCTGAGGTGCTAATTTAGTGATCAGAGCATGCAAGAAAGGTAAATGGTTTATTGTGAGTTAATAGAGGTTAGTAAAGGTGTTAGTCATTCATGGTTAGTTCATCGATAGGAAGAATTCCTGTGCTACCTGGCAATGACTCGAAAGTCAAAACAGGGGCCAGGTATACCTCCGCGGGGGTGGGGGTCTCCCTCCTCGGGTGGGCAAAAAGGGGGAGCTGGGCGCCCTCTCTCTGATATAGTCGTCCGGCGGCTGTGGCTAGGGGCTTGCCATATCACCAGTGTTTGTAATAACCCTCTGTGTATGAGACAGATGGGAGTGTCTTTAATACCAAAACCGAAGGTGCCTTAGCTAGCTGGTTTTACTCGGCTGGTTGTTAATTGTAGGGTTTGCTGGATATGGTGGAGACTGGGTTGCTAACTCTGCCACATTTATCTGGAAGTATGGCAATAGAAGTTAGTTACTGGCGGGGCGGCTAGCCTCGCACCGACGACCATTGGGTGCAGGGTTGTGAATGTGTTGTAAGAGAATAGATGGCATGCAAGGGGCTAGTAAAGTTCTAATGTTGTTCTGGCCTACTAAGTGAAGGTAGGCTGGATAGGAGTATATATCGGCCGTCAGCGCAGACAGCTATATTTACGTGGTAACACCATCTTGAGAAAATTCCACATGTGTAATTGGGAAACTAAAGTCACTTTGTTCCGGACATATTGTTCCTCTATGTACACGGCCCATTTGTAGTGGAAGTATAAGAGAGCCACCATAAATGGTCTGTGTACATCCTATCATAATATACTCAAGATGTTCATTGGTCTCTCTAAATATGAAAGCACTAGTATGGTGTGCACACTGTTGGATGTGCAGTGCTGTCGGGCTGTCATCAGGAGACTGGTGTACAGCTTTTCGCAGCGACTGCAATCCTCCAGTAACACGCTGATTGTAGCTCTTTGGTCTAGTGATCATATCTATGAATCCCGTATTATATCTCACTGGCAGAAGCTGCTGCACATAGTATGTACTGTAATGTAATATATAGGTCTAATTGAACTATGAGCAATGATCTGTGCAATAGGTGTTAACCAACATTGAGCAATAGCCTTAGTTAGCCTATCTGTGTTATATTGTGACAAAATGTGATATGTGCTCTATTCTGTAAATAGGCCTACTGTATTTTTTATTTTATTGTGTCTTTATTAATATATCTTTGTGTATAATTATTATCTGTGCTCTGACGAGAAGTGTATGTGATATGGACCATTAGGTCGTACTGTATTTATACTGTATCTATCTTATGTGTCTGGAATAAAGAATTATTATTATTATTATATATATATAAAAGGTTGGAGAGCGTTAGAAACGGACAAATCAAGGATCTTCAAGGAGAATGAGAGAAAGGCTAGGACGGACAAGAGTCGAGAAGCGCGGTGTCTTAATGAGAGGGGGGGGGGAGTTCAAGGGCTACAGGGAAATTTTGCCCCTAAGGTCCCTGGGCGTGGGGGTGGCATTAGGCTACAATTGATATGGAAGTTTGAAAAGGCAGTAGAATACGTTAGCCAAATGCTACCGGGGAATGCAACTATGGGGTGGTATATGAGTCTGGAAAAGATAGAGTTATGTGATCAGTCAGAGGGTTATGGATACTATTAGTTGGCCCTGGGAACTGCGTTTTCTATTAAATATAAAATACCACCCACCTCGAAAATGTCCCGCACCCACAATAATACTAACCCGAGTTGACGTCAGGTATAGCGTAAAATAGTCGTAGATGGTAAGTCCAATAAACTCGTCTCGAGAGACTATCACCGTGGTTCGAAAATAGTCGTAGATGGTAAGTCCAATAAACTCATCTCGAGAGACCATCACCGTGGTTCTTAAAAATCGGACTAAGGTTGCTATACTTTTGTACATCCGTGGTAGTACAGTGGGTTAGCGCGCGGGCCTGGTGGTGATGGTGGTGCGTTACTAACCAGGGTTCGAACCCCACCCAAGGCATCTCAAAACCTGTGGGTTTTTAGGGGGGTTAAATTCCCTCCAGAGGTTCATACCCCGCGCCAGGTACCAGGAAAGGTTGATCCTAAAGGTAGCCTGGGGATAATTCCCATTCCTATTTAACCTGGAAAAACCTAGCATTTCATTGGTGGCAGTCACGGTCTGGTTAGAGGTTCTCTGGGACTGGTGAGTTTGTTTGACATGAGAGGGCGAGTCAAGTGTGGGGTTTCGAAGTTTTCTAGGGGTGTGAATTGTGTGGGGGTGGAAGGGAGCTACTGACTGAAAACTGTCACAAGCTACCGACGGAAAACTGTCACAAGGGAAATTTTGTTGGTGGGGGGATAGCTGAACATTTCTGGGGTCATGGGGAAAATATGTTGTGGTAGGCCTACATAGGTAGGCATAGCTAGAATAGCTATGGGGGGGCTGCGGAGGGTTGGTGGGGGAAGAGTTCACTGGGGTTGGACTTTCACCGGAAGTCATTTTGGAAGGGTGCACGGAGTCTTGGATAGGGGTTAAAAGGTTGGATAGGGGATTCATCGAACTGCGTAGGCATTCTTCTCTGATGGCGAGCATATGTTCTTCGAATAAGCCATACGGGTCGAGATGGGCGGTGATGTGGGGTGGGAGGATGTTTAACAATGCGGTGAATAAGAGTTCATTTTGTTGGTCGTAATCTTCATAGCTATACGTGGTCCTCACGTATCTGTAGAGTTGTATGAGGGTCACATTTATATCCCCTTCATACTTGATCTCGTCGACTTTTATTATTTTGGGGGCGACGGGGGATCCCAAAAGTGGATCTAAAGTCCGGATCACGAAGGATCGAAACTGGTTCCAGGTACTCTCTGGCGTATTCTGTGTCACCATTTGGTGAATAAATTCTTTAAAGGTAGGCTTATCAACAAGTTGGGAAACGGCTTCTCCCAACTGTACAATATGCAAAATTGCCATGGCGATTTTTTCGCGGTCATTATGAAGTACCACATCGTCTATCTATCTATCTATTGCCTGACGCCGTGATCCCCGAAGGGGTGGCCACGAACGAACCGCCCCCATGCACCACATCGTACACTGGCTTTATTATGTCTAAGTAACTGGTGATATCATATGTGTTTACATCATACTTGGGAATGTGTGCGAGTGGCTGAAGATTTCGCGATGTTGCCATGCTTCTACTGTTCCAAACTTGCAGTGTAATGCAACCTTTTATCCGAATCAAGAACCACCGCTGCCGCCAATGTTATGCCCTGTTTTTCTACAGGTTTAACTTGGGTAATGTGAGTTCTAAATTGACTGGGTATATAAGGCTGCATGCACAATACAAGATATGAGGAATAGAGAACACAAAGAAACACATGGTAGCAAGTTACATGATCACGTTTATTGATATACCACTGCAGAATACTTGTGTAAGACAATATAATAGAATTGAACAACACTAGCATAAGTGGATCTGGATGGAGCCTAGTCTCCCACTTCCAACGTTCAGGTATTAATCTTCTGATCACTGGCTTTGATTTCACAGGTTTATATACCGAAGACCATCAATGTTACTTATAGATTCATATTCACTGTTAGATTTATTACTGGTAGCTCTGGTGCACAAGTAGTAGTTCACAGACTAGATTAGACACGCATTTTTAGAGCACGGGAATTCTAGTAACCTCAGGGGGTACTGATCTAAGTTTTATATCCTTGTCTCAGAAATACATAGAACGCAAATCAGTGGGCGAACGTTAGATATCACTAGAGTTTTAATATCTGAATAAGGTAATTACGAGAGTCAAGGTCGCCTGTTAATTAAAGAGCACTGATCGCTTAGTACGTCCCAAATGGAAAGGTTAAATAGGAATGGGAATTATCCCCAGGCTACCTTTAGGATCAACCTTTCCTGGTACCTGGCGTGGGGTACGAACCTCTGGAGGGAATTTAACCCCCCTAAAAACCCACAGGTTTTGAGATGCCTTGGGTGGGGTTCGAACCCTGGTTAGTGACGCACCACCATCACCACCAGGCCCGCGCGCTAACCCACTGTACTACCACGGACGTACAAAAGTATAGCAACCTTAGTCCGATTTTTAAGAACCACGGTGATGGTCTCTCGAGATGAGTTTATTGGACTTACCATCTACGACTATTTTCGAACCACGGTGATAGTCTCTCGAGACGAGTTTATTGGACTTACCATCTACGACTATTTTACGCTATACCTGACGTCAACTCGGGTTAGTATTATTGTGGGTGCGGGACATTTTCGAGGGCATTACACTTATGTTGTAACTTAGGAAGCTATTGCTCCCTTTTGTGGTAAATATTATTACCATCTTAACCTTACTAAGTCCAGGACGATTTATCTATTTAGTGGCCTATTGCCTCTTTTATTATTTAATATATTTCTCCTGTTTGTTACTAATCTGATTACCCACGATATGTGAATGTTCATGTTCTATCTTACTGTTGTGCCTATCATTTGTTTGGTATAAATAGAGTTAAGCATTCTCTTTAAGAAATCATATGATGAGGGTAAGCTGCCAAGTGCTTGGAAAGAAGCTCATGTTACCCCCATCCACAAGAAAGGAGCCAAAACAAATCTTGATAACTATAGACCAGTTAGCCTAACATCTGTCGTAGGAAAAATAATGGAGTCGATTGTAAGAAGTAAGCTGGTAAACCATATGATGTGGAATGACTTGTTCTGTGATGCCCAACATGAATTTGTACCAGGGCGATCTTGTATGACACAGTTGTTGGTCACCCTGGAGCTGTGGTCAAATCAGCTGGACAACGGAGATCCCATCGACGTGGTTTACCTAGATTTCCGAAAGGCTTTCGACACTGTACCATACCAGAGGCTGCTGAAGAAACTTGAAGCATATGGAATATCAAGGAAACAAATTACATGGATTAGGAACTTCCTTCTTGGACGAAAGAAGAGAGTTGTGGTCAACGGCAAGATGTCTACTTGGGCTGAGATACTAAGTGGTATTCCCCAAGGTAGTGTGTTGGATCCAGTCTTGTTTGTCATCTTCATAAATGATCTGGCTGATGCTGTAATTAGGAGTTCAGTGGAGATATTTGCCGATGACACAAAGTTATTTCAAGGGATAAAGTCTCCTGCAGACCGATGCGTACAAGTAGACGGGGATGGTATGGACATGTGGAGAGAATGGATGAACAAAATTGGGTGAAAAAATGCAGGTCTGTGATTGTGGAGGGAGCTGCACCAAGGGGTGGACCGAGGAAGGCCTGGGATCGGACTATACGCGCCGATCTCAAATCCAAGAACTTGACAAGTGAAGCAGCCCTTAACAGGGTTGCCTGGAATGCCGCCATTAGGACAAGAGACTGAAACTGCACTTATGTGTGGAACACTCAGTCTTAAAATGTTATGTATGTATGTATGTACCGGGACCAAATACAAGAGGATTTAAAGCATCTAGCAGAATGGTCTCAGAAGTGGCAGTTGGGCTTCAATGCAACAAAATGCAAGGTACTACATCTAGGGCACTCAAACACAAGACAGGCTTATGAAATGAACTCCACAGTACTTGAAGAAACCGAAAAGAAAAAAGACCTTGGAGTCATCATTGATGATGAATTAAAATTCCATCATCACGTAAATCAAGCAGTTGGCAAGGCCTCAAGGATGCTAGGACTAGTTAGGGCTACCTTTACTTGTCTAGATGTGTCCACAATTCCCAGACTATTCATCACCATATGGTACGTCCGCACTTCCCCACCAGCTTACGTTGTTGACAGCCCTACTCTCAACACATTCAAGACCAACCTGGACAAGCACTGGCAGAGGATAAGATATATGCTTCCATAATAGGTCAATAAAGTATAACTCATGAAATTTTGTTTGAGTTACCTACATTAGGCCTATCTACATATACGGGGGTGGGCGGGTGCCCAACCCCGTAAGGGGTTGAAATAGGGGAGCTATCCCCCCGCCAAAGGCGGCTTTCTATGGCCTTTCCTAGCTGATGCTGAGAGGATTGGGTTCTAGTCATATGGTGATGGGCTGGTCTATCAGAGTGAGAACTGAGCGATCTCTGCCATACCCATAGCTTACTCCGACTGTTCCTTTTACTTATGTATTTCCTAGATCTCAAGTGACGGCGTCTTTTCCGTGGATTGACCTCCCAATCTACCAAGATTGGAAGCCAAAGCGTCACATTTTTTCTTTGCCCCTCAACTTTCTCTTCATAATTGCTGAGGGGCACAGGGCCCTGGGTGGGGCTTTGGTTTCCCGGGCATTTCCGCACCCTCCTCAGCTCCCCGCCATGGAGTTACTTCGGTCACCCAGGCTTTATTGTGGTAGGCAGGGAGGGTTCTGTGGGGGCGCTCGGTTATGGCCTTGGCCTTGCTCGGGGCCGTGGGGCTGTTCGGCCAGGCAGCTTGGGGAACAACAACAACAACATATACAGTACAGTACTTGTACTTGTGTAAACTTGTAAGTTAAGCTACCTCGTGAGGAGGAAGTAGTAAGGAACATTTTAAGGAAAATTATAAGATGAATCATAAATTTAGACCAGAATTATAAACAGGCATTAAGCCTCATCTAGTCTGTATATTTAGTATCTTAGTATCTTAGTGAAATGCTGGGTGTGAAGGGAATTTCATGGTCTCCTGAAATATCCCCAGGCTACCTTTTAGGATCAACTTTTCCTGGTACCTGGTGCGGGGTACGAACCTCTGAAGGGAATTTAACCCCCCTAAAAACCCACAGGTTTTGAGATGCCTTGGGTGGGGTTCGAACCCTGGTTAGTGACCCAACCATCACCACCAGGCCCGCGCGCTAACCCACTGTACTACCACGGACGTACTAAAAGTATAGCAACCTTAGTCCGATTTTTAAGAACCAGGTGATAGTCTCGTGGTGTTATAACGTGATGAGTTTATTGGACTTACCATCTCCGACTATTTTACGCTATACTTGACGTCAACTCGGGTTAGTATTATTGTGGGTGCGGGACATTTTCGAGGGCATTACATTACATCCTTCTTTAACTGGGCTAGTCCCTAGCCTATTTTAAGGTCGTAAGGTATCGTAGCTGTATTACCTCAGCAATCTCAATATTGTTGGTATAGGGTTCGCGTGACGGGTGCTCCACGTAGCTACCTGGTCACGTTCCCTAGCTGCCACCAATGAAATGCTGGGTGTGAAGGGAATTTCATGGTCTCCTGAAATATCCCCAGGCTACCTTTTAGGATCAACTTTTCCTGGTACCTGGCGCGGGGTACGAACCTCTGAAGGGAATTTAACCCCCCTAAAAACCCACAGGTTTTGAGATGCCTTGGGTGGGGTTCGAACCCTGGTTAGTGACCCAACCATCACCACCAGGCCCGCGCGCTAACCCACTGTACTACCACGGACGTACTAAAAGTATAGCAACTTTAGTCCGATTTTTAAGAACCAGGTGATAGTCTCGTGGTGTTATCACGTGATGAGTTTATTGGACTTACCATCTCCGACTATTTTACGCTATACCTGACGTCAACTCGGGTTAGTATTATTGTGGGTGCGGGACATTTTCGAGGGCATTACACTTAGTATCTAAATTGTTTGTGTAATCTATTTTTTTTTTTTTTCAATTAATTCCACTCCCAACACCAAACACTTCCTGATATGCAGCCTCAGAAACAAGTAGGCCTACCAGCTCCACGATTACATAACCTAGCAGCTGTCCGGGCCCGCATCGCCACCATAAAACACGTACCAGAGTCCCCCATACCCAGAGTCATGCTCCGAGAAGCCTTCCGCCATAGAAGACGGACTTCAAGAGGGGACAAATTCATCCGCCCGAACGCGACCACATGTGCCCGCAGCTTCAACAACCAACTTGGCCACCAAAGGTCCCACGCACCTCCAACAGCTGCCCCAATTGCCCATAAATATCAAGATCAACGGCTGTGCACCCTAGGAATATCCTCCCGGGCCTCTCCACGACTTATTTCCCACCACCACCAAGGCGGAAATACGACAAGGGACCATGTGGACGCACCCGCCAGTTCAAACCCTCCAAATATTCCTTCCCCTCCCCAGAACCCCCCCAGAACCAGTTCCAAAACGTGCACAACCAAATGGGCATCAAAAACTATCAGGAACAACCAATTGCACAAGTTTCCACAAGCCCGAGCAAGACATCCTCAGACTAGACTACTCCCGGCATGCCTTTGATGCCCAGAGATACAGCCGCCCGGACATCCCAGTCAGCAGAGGGTCTACCCCGACCCACTGACGTGCCCTTCCTGTCCGGAGATGCTTCAACAATGACAACGCTACCAAAAGAGACACTACTTCAGCCAGCCCAACCATCGTCAAGTATTCAGCCTGCTGGCTTAAGTAAACCTTTTTTGAGTTGCTGCACGACAGATCCTAGACACCCTTGTGATAGAGAGGACAAGACGCGTAAAGTGACGAAGGCTAGTCGTAATACCAACTGGAGACTATAGTCATGTGTGTTATAACGCTCGCTGCTCTAATTATACCCCAGTTCTGGACAGTGCAAGTTATAATGCTTGCCAAGAAGGCATGGTATTCGGCGTGAACCTAGGCACTAGCCGAGGATTTCAATACGCTCGTTATAACGCCTGCTATCTTGATCTTAACCCAGTGCTTCCTTCTGCAAGTTGCGGGAAAAGGTTCCACCCTTCAAGTTGGACGCACTAAGTGCTGTTGCCCCGGTGACTCAGCTGCCACTCATAAACGCAGAGTCCCAAGGTAATGCACAGGCCGTGAAAGCAAACAACCTTGGCTCTCTGAGCAATCACCCTGTCGCCTCTCTTTCCCAAGTGAGACTTGAGTGTGTTGGCTCGACAGCCCATTCCCCCCACAGCTCGAGTGTTCCGAGACGGCAGCCATGAGAGGCCTCCAGCCACCCGAAGCCCCCTGGACCAGTGCTGAGGATCCCCAACACCCGGTGGCTCTTGGAACTCTTCGGCCCAGACACGGACTGGTGAAGAAGCCGAACTGGGAAAACTCAGTTCGGAAGTTAGACTAACCCACATCGAGTCTCAAGCAGGGCGCCTGTTCTAGTGAGCCGCGACGAGCAGAGGGAATCTCCACCTCCTCGACACCTCCAGTGTCCAGTGTGCCTCTTGCCCCCAGTCCAAATTAAGTTACTCTCGTGTTGTAGTGAGAAGAGCCAGTGTATTTAGACTTAGATGTACCGGAATTCTGTTTTTAGTTAACGTAGTACCTGAAGTGACTCTTTATGACTTCCCTTTTGCTTGCCACCATTACCCTGCTTGTTGGGGAACACAACACACCTGTCTTACACCGACTTTGCGTATACATACTTCCTCGGGTCCGGGCTATTGCGACCCCCTAAAGAGATATAGATACAACATCGTCCATTACACATACACTAGTGCTAGGCTACACGTCATTCCAGAAGACCCTTGCCGCATATCTGAGTTTATGTAGGCTACTCTATATCACTTAAACTTAAGGATCGTAAAGGGATTTTATTCTTGAGTTCATTCACGTTATTCATGAGTTAGAGTATTTTTGTTCATGCAGACTCTCTATGTTCTAACATTGATCTCCAGATCTTAGAGTTCCCATTAAGTGTTCTATCTTGTTGTGAATTAGGAAGCTACCGGTCCCTCTTGTGATTAATATATTTGCCATCTCAGTTTAGCATTTGTTGTGCTTTAGACTTACGTCTTTATTCTACCAAGTTCAGGACGATTTACTTGTTAAGGGGCCCATTGCCTCTTTGTTTTGTTATTTATTGATCTCCTGTGTGTTACTACCCTGATCACTCGTGTGTAAAGTGAATGTGCATGTCCTTAAATGCTGTTGTGAATAAAAGCCATTGTATCTCCCATTGTGTTTCTGTTAATTGTCTGTCATTTGTTTGGTATAAATAGAGTTAAGGTCATGTAGTCCTCGCCCAGTTGAGAGCATCCAAAGATGAAGACAACTGCACGATTCCCAGAGCTGGAAAGTGCAACCAGAATATACCTCGCTTCCTTAAAAGCGTGGCATAACACTTCCAAAATGAGATTAATGAAAGCATGTGATCCTACCGGGATTCGAACCTGGGTTACCACATACATATATTAAACACTCTAACTATTACACCATCAAGACAGGATTTTTACTGGGTTTGTGAGACACTGATTATGGGCTCTTCTTAACTGGGCCAGGATTGAAGCTAACGTACACAATTATATACAGTAAATATAGGCATGCAATAGGACACAGATAACACAGGATAAAATTAAAAAAATATTTATTGATACGAGAAAAAAATAATATGGCTTCAAGACGTATTTGGCTAATACGCACAAGAACAAAAGCAAAAGTTACAATTATACAATATTAATAGCATAAAAAGAAGTATTCATATGTGCAGTCTTCAGCAATCTTGGTCGCACACACACAGATTAAGTTCACTCAGTCTTTACAGAAAATGGCGATGGTATGGGTCACTAAAGAAAAAGAGGAGAGGGTGTCACTTTGATAATTTGAGTTTATATGCATCACTGGGTAGGCTATGTGTGTAGCCTAATCCTGAATGATATTACATACAGAAATATCCCTAGAAGAAGCATGTATGAAATATTAGATAGAGTAGGCCTACTAGGATAGGCCTAGTATTATGTGTATTGGTCCTCAACAAGCGAGGCCTAGCAAGTTAGAAAGGAGGTCTGTAATACAGCCTCAATCAAGCCAACACTTTCTTCTTTGTTTTGGTTCCCTCATCAACTTTTGCCTGGTGGCTGGACTGGTCCTGGCTCCCTGGCGTGGTGGCGTCAGGCAGGTAGATGTTCTCGGCATGGTGGCTGGCCTATGGGTCCCAACAGGAGCACATGTAGCGAGCTGCTTTATTGAGTGGGGGAAAAGAGTCACTGGAGGTGATGTATAGGGGAATGCAAAGACCAAAGGACAAACAGCCCAGTAGCCTACCTATAAATCCACCCCTGTATAAACAACTGGATCTATCCTTTCGCCTTTCCAGCCAAAGTGTGGGAGTAATGAGATAGAACAGTATTTATTCCATATACAAAAGTTTATGTCGGCCCAGGCACAACAACAACTATTGTATAGTGGTCAACGTGATCAACACGATTCCCTGGAAAACTTCCCTTTCACAGTAGGCCCTTGGCGCTCAATCTACTTGGGACTAATACCTGGTTTTGGTACTCCACCAAGTTTAAATTGCTTACGGCCTATCACCGCCGGCCACATATACTGGGCGCAGGCAGGTAGGGGAACAGTCTGGCCAAAGATTGGACCTCTAAGTGGTGCTCTTTTTGTAGTAGGCTACTAACTACTCACCACCCAAACCTGACTCCCAGTGATTTTGGGTGGAATGGTCACAGCAATGGTTGAGTTGTCACTGGGAGTGATTTTGGATGGAAGAAGGGCGGCCAGGTAGTGGACCTCATGAAGGGCAAGGTGTGAAGACCCCCACCAGTCGAGTATAATCTTGTTTGGCAGTTCTGGGGTTAGGCGGACCTTGGTAGGGGTGGACTCAGGCCCTTCTTTTCATCATAATTTCCTCTTCTCCTCTCTTGTTCTTGTTTCTTTTCTTCCTCCCCTTTTCTTTCTCTTCTTGTATTTCAGTTTGAAATTGTATAATCCCGAAGAAACTGTAACTGTTGTAATGCGTTATGGTCCTCATACATACAAGTTTAACATACATACAAGTTTAAAGACCGTTTTGTTCACAGGGAATGTAGTTACAGTCTCACGTCCTAAATGGCAGCTTTCCAGGCGGCCCTGTCAAGGGCTGCCTTTCTTATCATGTCCTTTATTTTGAGATAGGACCGTAGTACCTGATCCCATGTCATTCTAGGTCTACCGCTACGCGCAGCTCACCCACATTCACAGTCCGGCATTTTTTCACCCAGTTCTGGTCATCAATTCTCTCCATATATGTGTCAAACCACACCATAACCTTTGTTTTATTTATATTAACTCTTAGTCCCTGGTTTGCCATACCCTCTCTCCATCTATTGAACTTTACCTCCGCTTCCTGTGTACTATCTGCAATAAGAACTAGGTCATTTGCATATAACAACTACTTCATACTGCAGATGTAAGAGTTCAATAATTTCTTGTTGTCTCCCGTGAATGATCCATCCACTCTCCTTAGCGGGCCTATGTTTGATGCAGTTTTAGACTTCCACTTGCCATATGAAAAGAATTACTTGGAATACTCTTTTTTACTTGCAATATAATTTTATTCATTTTCTATGTGCTGTATTTCATAGAAGATTCTTAGTATTTGTTCAATTTCCACAATTTCTAAATCTATCCACAATTTACTGGAGGATAACAGGATTTTCACAATACGTAGACGGAGGTCTTTTTCATCTTTACGTTCTGTCTGTCCTGTAGTGTGCGACATTGTGTTAGTAACTTTCTTTTTCTGTATAGCCTTCTTCATTCCTGTTAATGTTTGCTTCTTCATATTGTTTGTCTTTCAACTTACCAAAAGCCAATACATTCACACACATCTAGGTTGCCCAGGAGAAGACCCAGAGACCCAGGGCCATTTGAGATCCTCAGCAGGATTCCCAGGTCCTAGACCTCCCGGAGAGGTTCAAGTCTCAGCAGGCAAACAAGCAGCGAAGCTACCTCCACGCATCCAGGCGTACCCTTCATATATACCGGCTCCCCGAGCCAGGCGCCTGACGGGCTATTATCTAGTCCAACTGGCGCCTGACCCCCTCTCCCAAACGACCTCGTTTTCACTCATCTATTCACTAGCATTCTCCATTCATTCCCATTTATTACCACTCCTCTTGCCTGATCTATAGTCATTCCTCTATTTTCCAACGCTTGTAGGGCTACTACACATTTTCTCCATCTCAATGGAGGTCTTCCCACCCCTCTACCTCTCTTTGTATCTGACTCACATATTCTCTTTGTAAGCCTTTCATCTTCCATTTGCTTAATATGTCCATACCAGCACAACACACTTCTGTCCACTCTGGCCGAAAAATGTTCCTGCTGTCCCACTCTCCCATTCCTCAATCTGTCTCTACGAGTCACTGCACACATACTCCTCAAGCAGCTCATCTTCATCACATCCAGTTTTCTTCTCTAATTTGCCTTCAGAGCCCATGTCTCAGCCCCATACATCACTGTTGGTACAACTATCCCTTGATACATTGCACTTTTAGCTTTCATTCCGAGATTTCTCACCTTCCACATACTTCACATTGCTCCGAAAACTTTCCTTCCTTCACACACTCTGTTTTACCATAATTTCTATATCTCCATTCCTGCTTATCATTCCCCCTAGATATTTAATACACTTCACTTGTTCCAGTATTTCCCCATCCAGCCGCACATCTAGATTCACCCTGCAAGCACCTCGCACCTGGGCACCTCGCACCAAACGGCTCGCTTGGTGTAGTGACTAGCGTCTCGGACTTCCACCCAGAAGGCCCGGGTTCGCGCCCACGCTCGGCGCATTAAAGATTTTTCACAAGCACTGAGTCGTTACCATCCCTCATGAGCAAAGGGATGGGGTAGTAGTACAGGACCCCAATGGATATACGCCTAATCGGCTTTATTGAGCTATCCTTAGCTAGCTTAGCATGCGCTAGCTTTAAGAACTATTATTATTATTATTATTATTATTACACACCATTACTTTACTTTTATTGACGTTCACCCTCAGCTTCCTACTCCCACAAACCACACCAAACTCTTTGACTACTCGCTGCAGTTTCTTCTCAGAATCCGCCACCAACGATGTGTCATCAGCAAACAGCAACTGGTTCAACTCCCAATCTCTACTATTATTCCTACTAAACCCAATCCTCTACCCATACCAGATGCATGGCATAAAAGTGAAATAGTAATCATACACGTAGAATGACAAAAATTATCCATAATATTAGAAATCTTCCGTATGAAGAAAGGTTGAAGAAATTAGGCTTACATTCGTTAGAGAGACGCAGAGTTAGAGGGAATATGATAGAGGTGTTCAAGTGGGTTAGTGGGATTAATAAAGGGGACATGAACAATGTACTAAAGCTCAATGATAGCGAAATAGCTCGAACAAATGGTTTCAAATTAGATAAATTTAGTTTAAGAAAGGATATAGGCAAATATTGGTTTGGTAACAGAGCTGAGTTGTAGATAGGTGGAATCGCTTCTCGGCCTTTTGGCTAAGATCAAAGTGTAGTATCTGTTCTTATCAGCTTAATATCTGATACGATCCCCATGTGGGATCAACGATATTAATCTGATTTTTGACGAACTTTAATTATCTTTGTTTTCCTGCATTTCTGATGCTATATTTCACCTATCGCGTCTGTACTTTAGTTATCTGTATCTAATTTGCCTCCTGATGTACCAGTCTCACTATTGTCATTAGTAATATCTGTTCTGCAGATTAACCAGCCTTATGAGGGCTGCAGCCCAGTAGGCTGTTGATAAATAGCTCATTCTCTCTCTCTCTGTAGATAGGTGGAATAGGCTACCAAGTGCTATAGTTGGATCAAGAACGATAGGGAGCTTTAAGATAAAATTAGATAGGCATATGGACGAGATGGGTTGGGTGTGAGGGGGATCTGTCAGGATCTGCCGGGTGTGGGCCAATCGGCGCTCAGCAGACCCCCGTAATCTCTTGTTAATCTCGGACCGTTTTGGTGGGGTCAGTACTCAAGGTTTAGTGAGTTGGGCCTATAATTGGGCCTTCTAATTGGGGTTGGGTGTGACAGGGATCTGCCTTGTGTGGGCCGATCGGCTTTTTGCAGACTCCCATTTTCTTATGTTCTTATATACAATACAAGAGTAAAGGGAATTTGTTAGATAGGGGAAACTATAGGGGCCTGATACTGTGGAGGCTTCACCCATACCGCACTTCTCGAAAGAGTAGTCCAAAGTATTTTGTCTCATCAACTCACTTCCTCTTACTAGTTCCCTACAATCTCTTTCTACACGCCGCAATGTTGCATATCTTTCACTCTACTATCGCTATTACAAGTGTTCTTCAGCTCTCTCAGTGCGGCGAGTGCGAGACACCTGCCTTTCAACACAGTCCCACTCCTATTCTGTCCAGCTTTCCAACCCAAGAATTGGCAAATTTTCTTAGTCAATCTTCTACTCAACAAGTGAACTCAGAAACTCTCTCCCTCAATCAATCTTTCCTTCATCCTATGACTTAAACTGCTTTTAACTTTGTTGTTATTGTTCCCTAAGCTGCCTGGCCGAACAGCCCCGAGCCCCTAAGGAAGGCCATGGCCACTGCTTTTAACTTCTTGTGTCCAGGCATTTTGACCCCAACGTCCCTTAAATTCGACCCCATCACTCTTTTAGCTTTGGGGGAGACACTTATAACAGGCAACTTGCCTTTTGTCTCCTTCATACACATAGCAAAAAATAACAAGTGTCTGGAGCACTCGGTCTTTAAATGTATGTACAGTATGTATGTATTTTAGGTATGTGGTGGTTACAGATTTGAGGAATATTGATCTTATTATTTAGACTAGACATTCTGATGGTGTCAGGTTATTCATAATTCTTCCCAGTCTATAGGCTATACCCTTCTTGGTTTACCTCTTCCCACTCAATATATTTGTTATTGAAGTTAAACTTGCTGAAAGTGCTGGTTTTTTGTCTCCTTTCTGAGATTTTGTAGACATTTCCTAAGTTTGTTTGGATTTCAATAAATTTATGATCCGAGAATGTTGTGTCAGATATGTAAATACTGTGTATTACGGAGTCATTGTTAGTGAATACAGGGTCCAAGATATTATCACCCTGTGTAGGTTTGGCGATGTGCTGAGTAAGACTAAAGTAATCGCAGAGTTTAACTAGCTCTCATATTTGCTTATGGAGGGATAGACAGACGAATGAGGAAGTAAGAAGGTGTGGTATGGAGGTAGATGTGCTGGAAAGTGTGAAAAGGAACACATTCAGATGATTCGGCCACATGGAACGTATGGGAAGCGAGAGAATGACTATGAGGGTGTACAAGAGCGAGGTGGAAGGACAGAGAGGGAGAGGTAAACCGAAAGAGAGGTGGAAGGATGGAGTGAAGAGGTATATGGATGAAGGCAGTGCTTGTTGGGAGGAGGGGCGTCGACTGACTGGGGACAGAGGTGCATGGGGGCGGTTCGTTCGTGGCCACCCCTTCGGGGATCACGGCGTCAGGCAATAGATAGATAGATAGATTTGCTTCTCCGGTGTTATTCGCCAATACCCGATACAGGTATTTAAATTGCCTCCATTTGATGTTTGGTAGGTTTAAATCTAGCCACATAATATTTCCACTACTGTTTTTATCTTGTCGAGCTGAGTTTTGAATTCTTCTAAGGATGTATCTGGAGGTCTGCATGTGACAATAACTGCTAATTTACTGGTTTCTATTTCAACTTTTTATTTCAATTTATTTTTACAACTTCATTACTATTATTTAGGAATGCAGTACGTATCAGGAAGTCATGAATGTACAATGCTACAACTCCACACGTAGGCCTACTATGCGTTCTGTCCGACTTATGTTGATTATATTCTGGAATCCATACTTCACTATTTTCATGGTTCTTAATACTGTATGAGTTTTTGTGAGAGCTGCAATTATAGCATTTCCTTCTTCTAGGAGACCCTTAATAAATGGTACTATATTTGCTGGGGGTGGCTGACTCGAGACATATTTTTTAGTCCTTGGATATTTGCAAACAGGGGGATGGGGCTATTTATCCTACCGTGTGTACCTAATAGTCATTGAGATAAATTAGGTGTTTCTTGTAGAGCACATACTTTTGCCATGCCCGGAAGAACAGGAGGTACTCTAGCTGGGCTATTTGTTTTTCCAATTTTCTCATTTTGTTCCTCTTGTTTTGCCATTTCCCATCATGTCTTCTTCCTCCGTCTCGTCTTCGCATAACTGGAGTGTTTTTTTGGTTAGTATTTGATTTGGTTCTGGGTCTCCTCCAAGTCCCTCTAATATATTATCTCATAACTTATGTGTATCTCATAACATACATACATAAAATTTTAACACCGAGTGCTTCACACATACGTGCAGTTTCAGTCTCTTGTCCTAATGGCGGCATTTCAGGCAACCCTGTTAAGGACTGCTTCACTTGTCAAGTTTTTAAGTTCGAGATCGGCACTTATAGTCCGATCCCAGGTCTTCCTCGGTCCACCCCTTGGTGCAGCTACCTCCGCAATCACAGACCTACATCTTTTCACCCAATTTTGTTCATCCATTCTCTCCACATGCCCATACCATCCCAGTCTACGGTACTTGAACGCATCTCCTCGCTAATACTCTTTATAACCAAGCGTCTCCTCAGCTAATCATTAGTTATTCTACCCTGCAGTTCGACCCCACACATCCATCTCCCCATTCTCGTCTCATTACGTTCCATTCTGTTGACATCCTCTACTTTAATGGCCCATGTTTCCGAGGCATACGTCATTGCACTTCTAACACATGAGGCATTCTTTTCATGGTCAGAATTGGCAGTAGTTCTCTGAACTTTCCCCTTCCACATCTAATTCTAGCTACAGTGGCAGTCTCGGCCCCACCACCAGCAGAGATGGTATCTCCTAGGTAACAAAACTTGGACCACCAGCTCCAATGCCTCATTTCCAAAATTCACAGCCACAGGATCATCATTTAACACAAGCTCGCCCTTGAACACTACGCACTCAAAATTCGGCAGGGGTCCTTTTATTCTACTACAGCACTTACTCCCATGGTGCACCAAACATCGACAGACGCTGCACCGAATCGAGTTAGCGCCCACACCCTTTCCACACATTGCACATGGGTATGCATTGCTCTTTTCCACATTGCCTCGTATTAATCTACAATGCATAACCTTGGTTTTGTTGATATTGACTCTTAAACCCTTGCTCACCATGCCCTCTCTCCATCTTCTGAATTTGGCCTCAGCATCTTGCACATTGTCAACTATTAGGACTAAATCGTCTGCATAAAGCAGTTCCCACTGGAGTACGGATCTAAAATCTCCAGACAGTGCCTCCAGGACCATAATAAAGAGGGGGGGGCTCAACACTGAACCCTGATGAATTCCAACATGGACTGTGAACTCCTAACTCAGTACACCTTTCACCCTCACCATAGTTTGCAAATCCTCATACATCTTCATTATCACACGCACCAGCCACTCTTCCACACCAAGTTTCCTCATAGCCCACTGCACCTCTCTAGGCACCCTGTCAAATGTCTTCTCCAGGTCTACAAACACAAAGTAAAGATCCCTGCCTTTTAGTAAGTATCTTTCCTGTATCTGCCTGACTATGAAGATAGCATCGGTTGTACCATGTCCTGGCATAAAACCAAACTGCATATCATCAATGGAGATGCTTTGCCTGATCAAACCCTCAAAGACTCTCTCACAGACCTTCATGGTTTGGTCAAGCATTTTCAGGCCCCTATAATTACCTTTATCTAGCACATCCCCTTTTCCTTTGTATATATTTACTATTACACTTTTATTCCAATCTTCGGGGACTAATGTGTGAAGGCATCTATTGACTTACTTGTAGCTGTCTTGACATCTGGTCTCATCCATTCACCTCATTATTGTTGTAACATAGCAAAGTACAGTACTTGTATTTATCCATTCATACCCAAAGCTTGCCCTTCAGTTCCATTTGACTTCAACTTACCTGTCTCACAGCTTAACCCTCTCACGACCATAGGACGCAGAGGTTGCCAGATTAGCAATAAGAAATAGATTACTCTCACTGTTATAATTACCTCTCCAAAATTAGTTTTCTGCCCACAGCTAACTCAAAGACAACTGCAGAGGTTGAAGTAAACAAACTAAAGGTTTATAGATACCCCTGACGGCAACAAAGGATTTAAAGTATCCCTAATAGGCTCAAAAATCGCGTCAGGATGTGAGGGTTAAAGAGTTTCCCCTCTCATGTTGCACACATTTCACTCCATACGAGGGTGTTGGGAGCAGCACTATACCTTAGTGGCCGTCTTACTTCCAGACTGAACATTCTTCCTTTAAAAATATAGCAAGGTTCTCTGATCACCCACATTCCTTGTATTATTCAATTCTTCGTCACTCTCCATGCTTACACCATACGCCTCTCAAATATTACAGCTTTCTATATACTGCACTGTATTCTAATCATTGGTGAGTGAAAGTGTCTGTGAAGTTGTGTGAATGTCTTTTTTTTTTGCTTTTATTATTCCATGTTGTTTTTGTTCTTACGGTTTTGAGCATCTGTGGGCTTCTTGCTCATGCGAGATTTATTGCTAGTAAATAAATAAATATATATTGTATCTCAACCACATATTGCTTAGGCTAGGTGGCTGTTTAGTTGGATTCAGTGTGAAACGGGAGTGAAACCCGCATTTTGTTTACTCAAATATTTTGACTCTACTCTTTACAATGTCACCATAGCAGCTAAACTTCGTTAGGTGTGGAAATTCATCTCCTGAAAATATGTTTTGGAGGAGCTATCCCGGGCCGGGATTTGAACCCAGGCCCCCCCCCCCCCCCCCCCCCCCCCCCGCACGCAAAGTGAGTACCCTACCAGGAGACCAATAGAGATATCTCACTTGACCTAGTCAGCTCAAGTATATTTCTATTTATCTATCTATCTATTGCCTGACGTCGTGATCCCCGAAGGAGTGGCCACGAACGAACCGCCCCCATGCAACTCTGTCCCCAGTCAGTTGACGCCCCTCCTCCCAACGAGCACCGCCTTCATCCATATATTTCTTCACTCCATCCTTCCACCTCTCATTTGGTTTACCTCTCTCTATCTGTCCTTCCACCTCACTCTCATACACCCTCTTAGTCATTCTCTCGCTTCCCATACGTTCCATTTGGCCGAACCATCTCAAGGTGTTCCTTTTCACACTTTCCAGCACATCTACCTCCACAACACACCTCCCTCTTACTTCCTCATTCGTCTGTCTAGCCCTCCATGTAACTCCGCACACACTTCTCAAGTAACTCATTTCCACCTCTCTCTCTCACTCTTGGTTTGAGTCTCTTCACCAACGTCCATGCTTCGCTTCCGTAAGTCAGTGTCGGGATTACCACACTTCCATGCTGACCACCCTATTTCTTGTTACTGCTTTCAGCGTTCCTACAACCCTCTTCCCCTATTGCACCCTCTGCCGCACTTCTTCATCCATAGTCCCATCTTTACTCTACCTTCTCTATCCACTCTGTCATAGGCCTTCTCAAAGTCCATAAAGACAACATACAGCTTTTGTTGCTTCTCCAGATATTTCTCCACAACACATTTCAGGGTAAAAATCTGATCTACACATCCTCTTCCCTTCCTAAAACCGCCCTGCTCGTCACCTATCCATTTCTCCGTTCTCACTGTCACTCTCTCAATCACTACACTACTGTACACCTTCCCTACTACGCTTCGAAGACGTATTCCTCGGTGGTTACCACACACTCCTCTTTCCCCTTTACCCTTATATAGGAGGACTATTATGCCTGTCTTCCAGTCATCAGGTGCACTCCCCTTCTCCCATGCTAGTTTGCACATTTTCCATACCCATTCGATCACTATTTCCCCACACACTTCATCTATTCCTGGTGTTTTCCCTAACTTCACTCTTTTCATGGCTTCACACACTTATGACCTGATCTCCACTACTTCTCTTCTTCTCCCTCCCATACCCCATCCAACTATGTTTGCTGGCTCTTCATTCCTTACATTCAGCAGTTCGTTGAAGTACTCCTTCCATTTTTCGACTTTCTCTTGCTTCTCGGCTAGCACACACCCATTCTCATCTTTCACACCCTTACTGTTTTCCTTGCTACCTTCCCTAACTTTCTTGACTTCTTTCCAGAAGTTTCTTACACTCCCTCCATTTTACACTCAGATTCCTTCCAAATTCCTTATCTACTCTTCTCTTACTCTCCTTCACTACTCTCTTCACCACTCTCTTTTTCTCCCAGTACCTCGCTCGTTTCTGTCTTTCCAAATCTTCATTCCCTCTACTACCCAACCATATTTCTGTGTTGTGCTTTCCATTTAGGCTATTGCCTGTACAGGTATGCCCTTTCCTCCTGGGACACTCTGTATAGTGTTGGGCACTGATAACCAAAAAGTTATCTTTGTTGATACATACACACGTACATACATAAATTTAATCAAATGTAATTAAATTTCTATATGTATGTATGTATGTATCTTTGTTAATGATAATCTGATAACTCCAATTTATAAGTCCGATATGGAAAATTTTATAATATTTGTTTTATAGTACTAAGTTAATGGAATCCGATAACTTTATTGAAAATAAAAAGAAGGGAAAAGTTTCAAAACCAATAGAAAATGCTTATTTATGGCAAATCTAAGAATAAATATGCATTTTCTACTAGTTTTACAACTTATTTTGCTTAACAATTATCGAACTATAAAATAGAGTTATCGGAAGTTAACTTTCGATAAAAGTCTTACATTAAAAAGTTAACCTTGATAATTATCTGCTATCAGATAATTGCTTTAGTGCCCAACTTTGTATGTATACAGTATGTATATATTCATATAACACAGTAGACTAATACATTTTTGTTAGCATAGGAACGTCTACATTTACCCAAATACTTATGCATTAGAACAGTAGATAACTGGTCAAATTATAATGTATGGTTAATGCCAGTTACTTGGCAAACTAGAGGCATTGCAGCCTTATTATTTGATAAAATACCCAGTTTATATTCAAGTTAGTTAAAGATTAGTATATGGTGGTGAGTGCAAGTACCAGAGAATCTTGACAGTGCCTGGACTGTCATATGATAAATGTACGGTCGCGCTAATGAGTCATGTCCCAGCTGTCATTACGTTTGGCTCGCTCTGTGCTGTATTAATGTCTGTCAGATGTTGAATAGGGTGGGTAAGTGTAGGAACATGTTTGTATATCTCACTCAATATGAAGAAATTAAGTTTATATATTGCCGATACCAATTATTGATCAAAATATACTTGGTGCCGAGACATCACTTATTAGCGCGACTGTACACCATGATGCTGATAGGAAAGCACAGAGGCTTCTACAGGGAGATTTTGCCATGTTGATTCTTTTATATAATAGGTGACAAAATGGTTGATGTATGGTTACACATAAAAGAGTTTTCTCTCTTGATCCAAATTAAAAATACTGTTATGGATGTTGACCACACCACTATTTCTGAGCACAACTGTAATAATTTATTACCGGTGAAGATTAAATCTATTGACTGCTCATTAATAGATGATGGTTTACAATATGCAGCATACAAAGTGGTGGCTCACATGAACAAAAGTTGGCAATATTCTCCACACAGAGGGCTCTGGTAAAGCAACTAGTCATCCAGTCATGCATGATTATTATTATGATTATTATGATTATTATTATTATTATTATTATTATTATTATTAGAGTAATCATCCCTCTACATTAGTCCAGTAGCTAGGGCATAGTATGGAGATGTATGTAACTCTTTCAGTTTAATGGCATTATTATTCAGTATAATTTGGCTATCCTTAGACATTTTATTCAATTTGAACCTATGTACTGTATTAGCAACTGTATCTGGCTCCCACAAGTCTTTCCTAAACTGAATAAAATCATATTGTTATAGCCAAAGATAAAGAATAATAATATTGTACTGTGGGTTTCAATTGATTATGATCGATCAAATTCAAGGGGAGATTTTTAGTCAAGAGTACCCCCTTCTGCCTCATGTTTAACCCAATTGTTTTGAGATTTTAAGATGTTGCACCCATTAAGTTTGGCGATTTTAAGACCTTTTGCTCCATTTGTCAATTTCTAGAACTTGGGTGCCATTTAGGTGTCGATTTTATCCTCACAAGCGATAGCGATCCTGTAATTTAGGAGGAATTGGCCTTTGCACCCCCCCCCCCCCCCAAGAGACATTTTTCTATCGAAAAATGTATAAAATTTATCTTGGAGGTATGTTTGTATAGCTTGACGGAGGTCTCGTAAGCAAACTAAAAATCTCCCCTTAAAATAGTCTTGTGAAATTTCTGTGCCATACATCTTCATCTATGCATCTTAGTGGGTAATGAAGTCTGAAAAAGGCAAGTAAACACTAATATTATATGAGTAAATTTATATTATTGAGAATAAGAGATTATAAAACAAAATACAATCTGCATTGGGAGGAGGATTAAAATGCATTGTCCAACTATTCTCGTTGCATCAGCTCACTGTCACAGTAATTCCATTCCCGGGGTTATAAACAAGCTCTTGTATAGGTCTAGTCTCTAGTTTAACCCCTTCTGTACCACCGACGTCCTTTTAACTTAATTCTGGCTACTATTAGACGATATTATTCCGTTTCAAAAGAGCCTCCAGCAATTAACAGGCTTCGAGCTCTCTCACTTAACCCTTTTTATTACCACAGATCCTTCTTAACCCATGAAATCCGGGGGGGCTTCATATGATCCCGATCGCTGTGTCCGGGGCCCTTTTGGTACAGGCAAACTTTATAATTCAGTAGCTACTGATTGAGGCCACCCAAAGCAGTCGCGTGGTTGCCGAGTTATGATGATTTTAGCGGCGATTTTTAGCACTTCATTTGCGACTCATATGAGGCCTCCCGGATTCCTGCCATTTTTTTTTTGTTTTTTGCCTCATATGAGGCCTCCCGGATTCCGAGGGTTAAACTGCACAAAATCGTCTAAATATAGCTATAATAAATTTTAAAAGACATCGCCGGTACAGAAGAGTTTAAAGGTTATGATTAAATAGTTATTAGAAAATGTGCAGTACTTATTAACTTTTTCCCAGGTGTAGATGGTTAGTCTCATTATTAAAAGTTCGTACAAAATATTGGATGAAATAAAGAGAAAATATCTTTCTTTTCTTATATAAAGAAATTCAATATAATCTTTCATATTTTTTTTTTTTTTACAATTAGTTTTCAAAAAATGAGTGTGAGCAACAATGACATGATTTAGATGCAGTAAGACGGTAACCACCATGAGTGACATAAGAGCGGTGTCACACGGACAATTTATCAACGGGGTTTTCAAGCCCTTTTACCGATGCTAGCTACAATTTTGCACTATATATATTTCTTTTGTTTATATTCAATTACCGTCTGTTATTAAGGGGAGGCTGATGGACTGTTGAGGTTAAGGGGAGATGGGTCGTTTTTCTGGTCCCCTTTCTCCCTCATGTTAAGCCCCATTTGTTTTGAGTATAAGACGTTCGGCCCATTAATTTGTCGATTTTAACACCTTTCGCCCTATTTCGTTGTCAATTTTAAGACCTTTCGTGCCATTTGGGTGTCGATTATTTCCTGGCGAGCGATAGCAAGCCTGAAATGTTAAGAGGAACCGGCCTTTGGCCGGGAAATTTTTCTACCGAAAAATTTACAAATTTATCTTGAAGGGGGTGTTTTTCTAAGCTTGATGGAGGTCTAGCGAGAAAACTAAGAAATAAAGGAATAAATTAATTAATAGAAAAAAAGGCCCGTCTCCCCTTAACTTCAGGTACAGTTCTTTCCTCATTATTCCAGTAAAAAGGTACGTTTGGCGACACTGCACTCCCCTCCCTCACACCCCCTCCTACCTTCCACCCCACCTGGGCTGGAAGGTAGGAGGGGGTGTGAGGGAGGAGGGGGTTGGGGAGGTGGGTACGGCGCTGCCAACAATACCAATTTACTGGAATGATGACGAACGAAATATGTGCGGCAAACTTACGAGCTTATCACTAGAGTAACTAATTTGCCTCTTTTAGCTGAATCTGTTTATTAGGTTTCTTTTTCATTTAATTGTTGGGTTGGTGATATTATGAATTTATCCAAGGAAAAAAAAAAAGGAAAAAAGTGAAATCAGTTGGCTTGTGAAATTGCCCCCCCCCGATAAATGTCTCGTGTGATGCCACCTTAAGAGGGAGTTGATGGACACTTTGGGAAGTGGGGGAAAATACAGCTCTCTAAACTAGCCAACAAAATGAATCTTTATGAAAAAATAAATAAAACAGCTCTATACATGGAAACTAAAGTAAGAATATAAAGCTACTTGAACGTAAACCCTAAGTCGTTACAATCCTTTATAAAGCTACAGTACTTGAACTTATAACCCTAAGTCGTTACAATTCTCATTATCATCTTCTTCCCCGCACCTATACGAAGAAGAGGAGTCATTACAATCCTTTATAAAGCTACTCGAACTTATAACCCTAAGTCGTTACATTTCTCATTATCATCTTCTTCTTCCCCGCGCCTATACGAAGAAGAGGCGCCTAAACCACAGCTCCAGTGACTGACTATGCATAACATTCTCCTCACTCCCTGGCTTAAAAGGAAGTAGCACCAGAAAAAATAAAAATAAAATAAAACAAGGAAAAAGAGAGAGAGAGAGAGAGAGAGAGAGAGAGAGAGAGAGAGAGAGAGAGAGAGAGAGAGAGAGAGAGAGAGAGAGAGAGAGAGAGAGAGAGAAAGGAGAGAGAGAGAGAGAGAGAGAGAGAGAGAGAGAGAGAGAGAGAGAGAGAGAGAGAGAGAGAGAGAGAGAGAGAGAGAGAGAGAGAGAGAGCAAAAACAATGCTGAGGGCTACCTAACTTAAGAAAATAATTCCTATAAAACAGAGATTCTTGCTTAAATAATTATCTAACTTAGTTTAACTTACCAGATTAACAAGAACACTTGTTCAGGTTATTCAGAGCACAGTATTGTACATTTGAGTATACAGAATACCTAATCATGTGCTTGAAAATATGTATTGCAAAACTGAAAACTTTTAAACGGAGCAACTCAGCTCTGAGATAGTCACAACCAACAAGGCAACAAAGAAATTACTCAACCATATTGAATTTGCATCTTAGGAAAAACTTGGCACATGCATGTAATGGCTTATTCTCAAGTGATGACACAGGAACCTCCACCTTAGAATGATCTCATGTTAATGAATAAAACAACTTACATCTACCTGTGATAATTCTGGTAAGTACAACTACTTACATTAATATTTGCACATATTAAGACGAAGGCAAATCTTGGATGTCCCCTACTCACCCAAGTATGGCACAATCAACGACACAAAACTAAGATTGCATAATAGGCTCTCCGCCCCGAGTCAGGGTTTCCACTTGTTTCTTTGCATAGGTTCATGCTTAAGTACAACACATGGTTAAGTACAAGTAACGAGATGAACAACTATGTACACAATTTTGGCCTTCACCTGCAAACATTACTGTCACACAGTCAGCAAGTTTGAATGTCAGAAATGATTAAAAAAAAAACTTGTACTGATATTACATGCATTTGTTATTCCTGCCAATTGTGAGAATGAGCTTGCTGGCTGTGTCACTATCTTGTGTATTGGCACATTACCTACAAGGGATCCACTACTACTCCAAAGATTACAGCACCTAGGGAAAACTACGATCTCTAATTAATTATAATTAATCTGTTAAGGCACCTAATAAACTTTTGATGTACTGTAACCTACATCTACTTCATACAGTACAGAATTAGAATCTGGTTAAAAGATTATTCTACTATTAACTTATTAAAACAAATAACTCAACATCAAAATTGTCAATACCAAAATTGTCAATATCAAATATGGAATCCCTCAAACCAATATCTAGGAGGTGCAACCAACAAAATAGCAAATATTACTTTACAGTAATGTTTGCTCCCTCACTTATCCCTCTACTTTTCTGTGCCTATTTGTTACAGTAGGGTGTATAACATGAAGATTAAGTGAATCTTCAATTTCTTCACATTACCATTATATCATATATAAGCTGCACTTTAAAATATATTTATAACTATATTTTTCATAGGCCTCAAGTTTTTAATCTGTGTTGTTGCCTACTTACAAGACTGAAAAATACTTAAATCTATACCTTATATGACACTTTGTAATAGAAGCTATCGAGATTCTTTGAACACCTATTTCCTACTCTATTTAATAAAGTTTTAACACCAATAACACAAAGATCTAACGATAAAGCTGTGTGACCAAGCTTAACATTAGCACCATCTCTAAATGCACACTGTATGTAGTACCAGACTGATTTTATCCAGATTCTCAACTTTCACAAAGTCAGTATTAAATGACCGCACAACATTACTTACTGGATACTCCATGAGCTGCCTGTAGCTGAGCAGAATATCACCTTATATTGTAGCCCGCTATTAAATCTACGGTACGAGGTTTTTGTTGTGATATTTAGTAACTCTAATTACGTTAGTGCTTTAAAGTTTAGTCAACAAACGGATACTTGTGGGATGCAGGCAGGCATAAGGAACAAATGAGTACCAAGGCCATTCTATGTCCACAAGATTCCTTGTGCCCGCCCAGCAGGAAGCCAACCCGGCTTGCCCTCGTTCACCACTCAGCAGTGTTGGAGCCGCAAGACCAGAAGGTCTTCAATATGCCCTTCCTTGTGGGCTGCTTAAAGCGGCCCATCAGGCCCGTACCAACGGTTGTGGAGCCGGGTGGCCAACGGAGCAGTACGGTACCCAGAGAGCAGCACTGTTAGTGGTGTATCCTAGGGTGAGTGGTGGAGTGGTGGTGGTGGTGGTGGAGTGGTGGTGGTGGAGTGGTGGTGGTGGTGGTGGTGCCTCAGTGCTGGTCAGTAGTGACACGAGGGACACAAGAGAAGGAGCCCGGGGCGGGTTAGCAACGCGCCAGGTCAGCTGAGGGACCAGGATCATCCGAGCCAGAGGGGAGTTAACAGAAAAAGAGAAACGAATGTTAGTACATTACACTGGTGCAGGATGCCCCAGCATTAAATTCTAAATATTATTTTTATTAATATTATTAAGAATTTTACATGTGAAGGTGCACTGCATTATTCACCCAAAAACCCACTGAGGACAAAAGCTATTGTAATATGTACAATGCCCACCTAGAGTATGTTCTACAGTGCCCTGCTGGCAGCATGCATGCGGAACCACCCAGGTGTGAGTGACAGCACCACCAGCCAGCCACAACACAGGCAGCAGAGGAGGGAGGCCAGGGGGAAAGATAGAAAGCAACCCTTGGTATAGGGGAAGAGAATGCCAGGGAATATGTGCACAACCATAGATTATACTTATGTAGGATGATAATGGCGATGATTATAGTGTTGTGGATGATACGTCTATGATACAGGTTATTTATCTTATCTAATAAAAGCCCATCAATGCCAGCGATGCTTAAAATACAAAATATTAATGCATACTGTGTTACAAGTCTGATATTTACATTAAGTAAATTTATGTCTATTTAGAAATTATATGCTCGGTACTTGTCAATATATTTTGCAACTTGCGAACCCAGAAGTAGTTGACAACCTTTATATTTAGAGAAAACCAATCTTGAGGCGACTGGTACCAGGGAGAAGTGGAAAATGTACCTTTTAATAAATATGGAATGATCATGTAAATTCAGTAATGTGTATATAAAATAACAACAGTAGCAATGGAAGACTTTAATTTCAAAATTACAGTTAGAAAAGAATATATTTATATTTATTAAAGAGCATTGGTTTTAAAGAAGATTATAATTACAAATGATTTAAGACCACATACCATATAAGTATTGTTATTTATCTTTACGGGCAAGAACAGACAATTAATAAAGGGCTAGACAAAAACTGAAATGAAGTCAACCGCACTTCGTGACCGGAACCGCAATTCGTGTGGAGTACTTGGTCTTTAAGTTAATGTATGTATGTATAAGTAATCATATGTAAAAATGATTATTGTAGAAGAATAAATAAAACAATACAGAAAAAACTACAAGCACATGTGAGCTTATCATGATGGAAGGTTGACTTTTTTTATTTCTTGTTATTATTTTATTTACTTCTATGTTGGCTACTGTCCCCACTACTGGTTGGTTCCTCAGGCAAGCACACTCGGTTGTACCGCAGACTCTCCATCAAAACGCTTCACTAAACTATTATACTACCTTTACAAATTAACACCTTCACTTTTACCATTGACATTCTTTATCCTGTACCTTGTGCGACATAATCCTTTCAGTACCAAAGCCGTCCTTTTAACTTCATTCTGGCTACTATTAGACAATTTTATTCAGTTTAAAAAAGGCCTGCAGCAATTAACAGGCTCATTTAACCTTTTTTACTACCACAGATCCTTTTTAAACTGCACAAAATCGCTTAAATATATCTAGAATCAAATTAAAAAGACATCGCCGCTACAGAAGGGGTTATATGAAAAGTTTTCCCTTCTTATAGTTTTACTATTATTAGTTGATTTTACTCAGCTTAGGAAGGGATTATAGAAGTCTGGAGGTTAATCGAGATCGACATTACCCATTCGATATCTAAAGTGCTTTTCAAAGCGGAGTAAAATCTTAAAAGAAAGAATATACTGAAATGAAAAAAGTGTCATACTACAGAGAGGGTTAATTTCTCCCCAAATTCAACCCACGTCAATAGGCACAAGATTCAGTAACTCAAGCTATCTTTCAACTTTAGTTCAGTTAAAATCAAAGAGGAAAGTAAAAAATCAGCATAATTCATATATCTTATAAAACCACAATACATTTTAAAGTCAGACTAAGGATGACAAATATTACGGATTATAATTACTGCGATAACTTTCTTTTAATGAAGATGTTAACAACTAAAGGTTCCCGGTAGTATAGGGAAGTGTTGTTGAGCGAGAGTGAGCGGTACGTCCATTAGTGAGGTTGTACGTTAGTCATCACTACGGCCCAACAGGATTTATCAAGGCTGGTTAGTTTGATTCAGGCTACCGGTAAGTTAAGACTAGGCCAGTATTTAGGAAGGTGTCATTTCCCTTTTCTCTCTAAGATACACGTACACAAGTTATGAGTATTTTCCTTAAGTACAGCCTTTTTGTCTAGGAATGAAAAGCATAGTTTACCTTTCTTTATCAATTTATTTTAAGACTTATCAATATTCAAAGATCCATAGATATACAGATACTTTGGGCTCCTGTAGCTGTGACCTGTACTTTGAAACATCAAGACCAGAAATATATCTTGGGCCTTAACTTTCAGTGGTGTTGCAACCACAGTCCTTAAAAACTAATATTCTTAAAGCATAATCTCAATGACTTAAAATACAGAGTATGGAAACAAGTAACTGCTCAGAACTCCCAATATGTAAGCCAGGTCAGACTCGTCAAAATAGGATTTTATCCATTGGTCAACCAATGTAAATTAATATCTAGAGTACAGCTTCTAAGGTCTACAGAACACCTCTGTTCAGTAATTGTCACCAGCTGCACTATAGAGCAAAGTATGAAACTACTTGAGAACAGGAAGCTTGGTGTTTGTGAAGTAATGTTTTCCTTCCAATATGTTGTTGTCCCTTACGTTACTCTTTACCGTGACTGACCTGTCCCACTTGGGGTCTGGAGGCAACTCCTAGGTGGGCATGGTGAGAACTGTCACAAAGATATCAAAAATGCATTATATATTATTTACTTTACCATAAGGACACATCAGACAATATATAATACATTATCTAACTTACACAATTAACAAGGCAAATAGTATCAGTATCCATAAAGGATTGACTAGTATTGAGGTTTTCCAAATTTTAAGGTAATGAACCTCATAACCAATATAAATATAATAAAATGAAACATTCTTGAGTGAAATACGAAGCACCCCCTGAAACCCCAGAACTTGGACGGAATGTTATCAAAGACTTCAAAAAAAAAAAAGTAAAACATCTCACCATGCCCATACATCATATTTATTTCATCCATGACTAAAATGGATTTCAGTAAAAGCCCCACATCAACAATATCAACATTATCAGTTTCATATTTAGATTCTCATAAATATATAAAAGTACACAAACAAAATATCATAATTCTTTTTGAAAATACAGGTACCATATTGATAGTACAGTATTGCTCAGCAGGAAAATAAGAGGTACAGATGATTGCTATTAGCCCTTTCAGTAAGTGACGCCTTTTTTACCCTTGTATTCTGGTGTGAGGCCATCAGATGACCAAGGCATGTCCATGCAATACATGGAATGGTCTTTTCAACTGACACCAATATCAGCAGGTAATAATATTCAGCTTTGGAATGAGCAGTGGGAGTCAAAATAAACAATAAGAGAGTATTTACCCACTCTATCTCTAGAGGTCAAACAAAAGCTAAATAAAATCATCTAGTGTTAACCAAAATAAGGTTAAAATGGCACCAACGTATTGAGGGGGTTGAAAAGCTCCTAATAGTTAATGGGTGATGAGTTGATGTGGGGTATATATATATATATATATAATAGGGGGGTAGGGGAGGGAGGTGGTGATGACATAAGGCACACCACCCTTAACAACAAACTAACCTGGGATGTGGCCTACGAGAGCGTACCCGTCCTTTGATAGGGGTGCTCCCGTGCCTGGCCCAAATGGCGCCGCTGCTTGACCGCTACACCTGAACAACACAACGTGAGGCATCATGTGGCAACGTACACACACACCAGACAAAACACCAACATATGTCATTACCGTATTTACCGGCAGAAAAGACACTTTTTTTTTCTTTCATCCCTCTGTGACTTGCTATATGTATTCATTAGTTTCATTGATTTCATTAATTAGTTTTTTTTGTAAGCTAATTGGTGCTTGGGTGATACTGTAATATGAATTTATAGTAGCAACTCGCTTTATTTGGAGTATTCATGGGTAAATATGGGGTTGTGTGTTTTATACTAGCGGGTGTCTTGTATGCCGGGAAATATGGTAGCCTTTTCAGTATGATGATGCCCTTTTATATTTTAGTTTGGGTAGCGTTAGACTATTCTTTTCTCAGTTTAGGAAGAATCGGTAAGAGTCACAGGGTCAGTTAACAAAGTTTTAACCACTTCGATTCCTAAAGTTCCTTCACAAACTGCATAAAATTGTCTAGAGTTGTCCAGAATAAGATTAAAATGGTATCATCGTATTGAAGGAATGAACACGAACATCATTCATACCAGTAACACACATGTACAAACTACAAAAAATAGCAAAACATGTTATTTACTGTATGTATATATATATATATAAATAAATAAATATACATATATATATATATATATATACAGTATATGTACAGTATATATAATTAATTCAAACATCTAATCTAAAAATGCTATCTTTTCTAGTTAATACATTACATAACGGCACAGTCAGGTTCGGTAATCTGTTTGTCCCGTCATACATGCAAAGCATAAGAATTAATCAATTTCAATGACTTAAGTAGTTCAATGAGCTAATGACATTTTAAATTCTTGATACATAATGACAATGCTACATGGTGGTACCTTACCACAACAGCCTATTGTGTAAAACATCATAAAAATATCAATATATTGACAAAGCAGATTCAATACAAGAATTTTTTCACTGGTAACTAAAAAAAGGAAAATTCCAACAGTACAAAAATAAATGATAAACTCCCAAACTCCTGAGCCACTCTATATTTACCTTGGCTCACACTAGAATATCTTTACTATAACCTGATTCCAAAAAGGGTTTATGTACATTGATAGCACCACCGAAATCAGACTGCAGCTGTAAAATGATGAAAGGCAGTTAGTTGTTAGTAGTGTTACTGAGTTTTGTTACCCTGGGAAGATGAACAAGAGTGTTGGGGCTCGCACCATGCTCGCCGCTGCATTCACACTCTAGGCTCAACAAACATCCCTATACTCTCTTCAAAGTAACTTGGCAGCTTAGTCCACCCTCTCCCTTAGTTTATCTTGACTGTTACATTTGATTTTAATCTTCTAGATATACTACTAATAATAGTAATAATAGTTTAACCCATGGACTGTGAAGGTCCTCTCGGAAGCCACGGTATCTAAACGTGTAAAAACAACCCTTCAAAAACCATGCCAGTGCTGGGAAATTTCTGAAGTTTGGGCGACACATAGAAAGTAGTGGCATTTTTCCATACCACATTCTTCACTCCTTCCCCCCTTTATACCCCACCCCTTCCATCCCTCCCTCAACTTGGCCTTTTATTTTGCACAGGTTCTAGCAATTCATGGGTTAAGGGCAACTCCAAACAGCACGACCAACCAATAATTTTCATTAATTAATATGTTTAGGCTAGAATTTACTGCCAAGTTAATTTGAACGGAGTATAACAGTCTCAAGCAGTTCTCGACCTTAACCAGTTACTGTATCAATATATACCTCACTAAATACAAGCCAATCTCTTGTTCAACATTAACCAACATAATCTTTTGCTCAAATACAATCAAATCTCCACACTCACATGCAGTGGTTTCAATATTGACCACTTTCTATCTATCTATCTATTGCCAGACGCCATGATCCCCGAAAGGGTGGCAACGAATGAATTGCCCCTATCAACCGACGCCCCTCCTCCCATCCAACACCACTTTCACACATATATTTTTTAACTCCATCCTTCCACCTCACTCTCGGTCTACTTCTCCCTCTCCGTCCCTCCACTTCACTCTCTGTCATTCTCAAGGTGTTCCTTTTCACACTTTCCAGCACATCTACATCCACACCACACCACTCTCGTACTTCCTCATTCGTCTGTCTATCCCTCCATGTAACGCCACACGCACTTCTCAATTAACTCATTTCCACCCCTCTCACTCTTGGTTTGTGTCTCTCCAACAACGTCCATGCTTCACTCCTGTCCGTCAATTTCGGGATTACCACACTATCATACAAGGACCTCTTTACTTCCATGCTGACCACCCTATATCTTGTTACTACTTTCAGCATTCCTACAACCCTCTTTCCCTATTCCACCCTCTCTACTTACATATCATAATTCCTTATGAATTTCCTTTCTTTATGAAGACCCCTTGATTTCCATTTGTCATGTAAATATATAAACAATATATCACATCCATACATTATTGCTGGTAAACACACTCTCTCACTGATTCTACTGTATGTTGTTACTTAATATTGAATCATTATTTTCTTCTTTATACAACATATTATGATGTTCCTGACTTCAGTCACTTGTATCTAGTTTTTATACTATCAAATGTTTTCTTCATATACAAAATAATATAATATATTAATTAATTTAAGCACTAAAAATTGCTTCTTTATCTCCTAAATGATACAGCACTGTCATTCCATTAGCCTAATGTTTCTGTAACCGGACTAAACAGTATTCACTCTCACCATTCCCAAACATCGACTTACCCAGCCAACAGTCACCATTGTACTATAAATGATCTATTCTTCTAGCAACAATTATGGCCCTGACAACCTTCATAATCCAATCACTGCAGCCATTTACACAACCAGTGACACACGCCAGCTGTCTCACTCATTATAACATACAGTGTTGTAATTACATGCACTACACAGTAACTTTTCACATATACGCAAAAGCTTAGCATTTGCTCTTAATTTGTAGTTATATTGCACCGAGCCTCCATCTTCCCAATGAGATAAATAAGTCAGAGATTAAGGTCAATTAGGTTAGTTTTCACATTCAGTAAATTTGAAAATCACCAGCTGAACATAAATTTGATTACATATGTAGAATCTTACTCAAAAAGATATTTGCATTTACTGTACTCTATTATATTCACTAATGTTGCATACCAACCCAAACCAATACGAAATACTGTATAAAGTGATATACAGTATACCAGTATTTGAATAACTATTTTCTCAACAGATTACATTATCTAGAATCAGTGGTTTTCATCAATATTACTGAATGAAAGGAATCTTGATCTCGGTTAAGACAATGCAGTTAGCACTGGACCCGTTTCTTTATCTCTTCAACCTAGGATTGAAAGTTAAGTATTATGGCACATTAGAGACCTCTAAGAGGCCTATGATCTGGAACAGTAACTCAAGCAACTGCCTTGCTGTAGTACTGATAACTGACTGTATAAAGCACTATTACTCTTTATATATATGGATGTACAGTATTATTACATTTTTTCCACCAACAAACTTCACTTCCAAATTCAACCAATGAAATCAACAAACACATGCGGCATTCCAAGGACTCGAACCTAGGACACTCACATCAAAATTCTGCGCACCCATGCACCACGCTATCAAGACAGTTAAAGAAATATGCACAAGCCTACGATTTATTATGCAGTTTCGAATCCTGCATATTAATCTGAGCATGTACATATATTCCAACTGCGCTATGGTAGCCTAATGTATAGAAGAATGGAAGGAGCAATTAATGGGGCACTTAACCCTCGGTGTAATGCTTTACTACTGTACTGGAAGAAGAGCTAAGATTTGAATATATAGATTTTACTTCTAAAGTGGCTAGATAAAGACACTTTCAGTTTCAAGGTTAACTCAAGGCAATTGCTTTCATTTTCAAAACAACAGCTGTGCTCACTAGTATCTTAATGCAGTCAATTACTGATAAAATAAAGCAAATATAATATACAGATCTTAATGCAGTCAATTACTGATAAAATAAAGCAAATACAGTAAACTAAAAAGATACGTTTAAATTAGACATTTCAAAAGATGTCGTAATGAAGTGGGTGAATTATTGGATAACTCTGAGCACAATGTTGGTAGTGTTAGGCCGCTGTCACACGAGCACTTTTTCCGTCAATTTTCCATGAGCAAGTTTTTTCTCGTGATATTCCGGGGCTTTTTCGCACTGGTATCGGTAACTAGACTGAAGGTAGATTCAGATGAAGTGTAATTTTTGAAGCTTCCAGACCATAATTGCCCGTAATAATTGCTCGAAAAAGGACTCGTGTGACTCCAGCTTTAGGGGAGAGGTCAGCCTGGGGGGAGCCGAGCATCATTGTCTCCCATAATCTGTTAGTAACTTGGTCCCTTGGTAGCTGTTGTCTAAGTCACTTTACTTTAAGGGGATATGGGTTGCTTTTCTAGATCCTCTTCTCCCTCATGTTTAGCACCATTAGTTTTCAAATTTTAAGATGTTTGCCCCATTAGTTTGTTGGTTTTAAGACCGTTTGCCCCCTTTCTTTGTCAATATTAAGACCTTTCGTGCTATTTAGTTGTCAATTTTTTTCCGGGCGAACGATAGTGAACCAGTAATTTTGGAAGAACCGGCCTTTGGCCAGCACATTTTTCTACCGAAAAATGTACAATTTAATCTAGAAGGGAGATCTAATGGATGTTTTTTTTTAAAGTTTGAAAGAGGTCTAGGGAGGAAACTAAAAAAATAATATATATATATATATATATATGAAATAATCGACCAAAAAATAAACCCTTCCCCCTTAACCACTTGCAAAGATCTAACATTATTAAGTCAAGATCTGGATCAATAAAGGCTTAAGATTGGAGGTTCCAACCCCTGTTAAGTAAATAAATGTCATTAGTGTGAGCTGTCATACAATATTGTTGTATAGGATGCTGCAGGTTAAAATTCCATACAAACCTCAGCCTGTAGAGAAACTTCAATGTTCACGTCAATTCAGGCAGCTTTTCTTATGTATTTATATTGTTTTTTGTAAAGGTAACTTTGATAATTATTATGTTTTTTACACCAACCAACTTCACATCTAAACTCAATTAATGATATCAACAAATACATGTGGCACTCCGAGGACTCGAACCCAGGATACTCACATCGAAATTCCGTGCACTATGCATTACGCTATCAAGACAGTTAAAGAAATATGGACAAGCCTACAATTTATTATGCAGTTTCGAATCCTGCATATTAATCTGAGCATGTATATATATTCCAACTGCGCTATGGTAGCCTAATGTATAGACGAATGGAAGGAGTAATTTGAATGACATAAGGATACACATTGTTTTAGAAAGGCTGCCTGACTTGACAGCTATATACATCATGACTCATTTCAATTGGTTTCAGACTCCTTTAAATAAATAGAAAATGTGACAATAATCATAAACGTGTTGATATTGAACACATTATATTAAAAACAACACGCATTATTGCCATCAGAGCCTTGTTAATATAATTCTCAAAGGAGGAACTTGCCTCATTCAATTCATGAATGTTATTAGTTCTTTCCTATTAATTTAATAAACTTTCTACTAAGATTTTCTGCATATAGTTGTCCAGTACTGTATGGAAAATATTTTCAATTTAACATTTCATACTTCAGACAAAGCTAAGGCTTATGCAAGCAATTATGCTCAATGCATATAAAGAAAAAAACTTGATTGTTTAAGTCTAAATATTATGCATAGTAATATTATTATGGTAAGGTTGGAAGTTTTGCATAAAACATTACTAAACCAACTGAAAAGAGTCATGGGAGTTTATATATTATGCTGGAAAACTAAAGTAAGAAATGTTAGCATAGTTTAATATTACTAAAGGGGGTATAGTTTTGATTAAAATTATAATGCACTTAATATATAGAGCATGCAAGACTGCCAACCCCAAACCAAGAATAAACTACAGTATTGCATCCACCACCAGACCAAGAGACTTAAGTACAGTCCAATATTATTCCTATCTAAGCATTATGCCTTATTGTCAGAGTCAATATAACACTGCAACATGGCCCTTTGTAAAAACTAAACAACTACCTAACTCACATAAAATACAGTAGAAATAAATATGGTAAAAATCTTCACAACCTCAGACTGACGATAAAAGTTTCTCACATTTTCACAGAGCCAAGTGAAATCCTGGCAATAAAAACCATCACAATAACATTCCTCTGAGTCACATGGCAATATTTTGGCAACTCTACGTACGGTCTAAAGCATTTCTTTTCAATAATTTCTCAGAGGTAGAAAAAGCACCATACAAACATTTACAATGAAAGCACTGGCCACAAAATGGAATGCAATAAACAAATCACTGGGCTTATGGATGCTGATGAGCAACACTGGGTAGCTTAACATGAGGTTGAGAAATAATAAAAAAAAAAAATGGAAAATAAATACGCATAATCAGTCTATCAACACAAGACAAACTATTACTTCACCAAATTTCTCCAAGTACCAGGTTTAACATAATGAAGCTAGAGGTGGGGTTCCTAGCACTAGAGAAGTAGCGGGCGTACGATGGCGGCACACCACCACCACCGCCGCGGCACCTGGCCAGAGTGTGGTGTGGGTGTGGTGTTAGCGGTACAATGTGGTGGTGGTGTGGTTGGGGACTAGTACATGATTCATCTGGCAAACAACCCACCAGCAGCGTCCGGGGGGTACTCAGACAGGAGGGGATTGTTGAGTGAGGCGTAGCTGGCAGCGGCGTACTCTGCTGCTGCGGCGTAGGGGGCGTACATCAGGCTGGCCTGGGCGTCGCTGGCGGAAATTAGTGGGGGCATGCCCCCTCCTGTGCCATTTAATAGTGCAGTGGTGGTGGGCACATGGATGCGTGCTGGCATGATGAGAGGGTGACCACCTAGAGGGGTGCCAGTACGTAGACCTTGTGGCAGGGTCATCCCGGGCAACAGGCGCGGCATTTCTCCTGTAAGAGGACCCAGTCCCTCAATTTCTGGGTCGGGATAAAGAAGGAAGGGTTAGTGAGTCAGTGCACCACCACCACACTTGTATTCCTTAATAAATTAGTAAATCACTACAAATTATTCACTATTAATTAATAAAATTATGGATAACTATAACCCAAATACCATGTTATACTCCAGCTGTTATTTTATTATACAGGTACAGTACATGTACACTGCAAGTTATGACATATAAGCTAATCTATCTAGCTATCTATCTATAGCCAGATGCCGTAATCCCCGAGAGGGGATGGTCACGAATGAATCGCCTTCATATACTTCCATATGTCGAGGCAAATCACTTGTTTATCTAGTTTGTACCGGTTCACGGGGGAGGATCTCTTAAGCCCAACCGCCCATTGGTGTGTATAATGTGTGGGGGTGCATGTGGAATACTATTTTACTGCTGGCATGGCTATGGATCTGAATGCAGTCTATAACCAGTGTAATCAGCTTGAACCTGCTGATCAGGTCCTATCATATACATGTGTACATGCGACACTGCTCTACCGCACCTCTATTGTCTGCCAATGTAGATAAGGAAAGCCCTGCCCGTAGGTCAATAATCCTACAGTGCTCCGGCAGGTTGGCGGAGCACGAGGCAGGTGTGCTATCACTTAGCCGCACTGGCTCAATAGCCAGTAGGCTACTCAATACCGTACTGTACTAAATTATTAAATTCTTCACTAATTCCCCATGTGTAACATACGCAAGTCATCTACACTCTGTTAAAGAATCTCTATTATATATCTATCTATCTAATGCTGGACGCCGTGATCCCCGAAGGGATGGTCACGAACGAAACGCCCCCATGCACCTCTGTCCCCGGTCAGTTGACCGGGGACATCCAGCACTGCTTTCCTCCCTTCCAGCACTGCTTTCACGCATATACAGTACTTCTTAAATATTACATAGTGTATGTTTATGGTTTGAATAATTAACCGTCAAATAATCAAACCCTTGAGTCAGAGATGTAATTGAGTAAGTTAGCTGGCAAAAAACTACTACCATTCCCAGGTCACTGGCTCAAAACTACCCAAAGGCTTCCCCAAGCACCCACATCTAAGATCTAATTGAAGGGCTAGGATCCAGTAGCCTTGGAGCACCCCACCATAACCAGCCACAGGGATGTACCCCACACATACTGTATGTATGGGACTATGGCTGACCTAGTATTATACACCTACTGATAGGGCAGGCTTCTGTTATGCTACCACCAGGTTTGGGTACCTGTATTGGTGGGTGGAAAGAGCCAATCTGGAAGGACACTATGTCCTGTTCCCTTTGAATCCTTTTGTCTGGGTTAACCCCAGTTAAGGTGGCTGGTGGTCACTTGAACACCACAGGGGGTAGCATCCCTACTTTATGTAATTTGCTGTGGAGGACACAAACAGCACAGAAGGATGTTATAATACCCCAACATTATCTAGCATTCCATGAGTAGACTGTCTTTCCCACTAGATTATATCTTTAATTACCTCGTGAAAGAAACCCTGCTGTCCTTTCATAAAAGCCTAGGCCCACTACCGATATATGTAATTGGGGTCAACGAGGGTATGTAACTGTCTCAGTTGTCTAATGGCAGCATTTCAGTATGGAGATGTAATTTATACACTATATAACTTATAAAATATGTCAATATACCAGGATTAAATTATGCAAATTGGTTAACAGTTACTATAATAAAGCTGCTTAATGAGATACAGTAATCTCCTTGTTAATATATTAGGTGCAGTGTAAGAAATACACTAAGTATTGCTGCAAAATTGTTTGTTTTTATAATCTGCACCCTATTTAATACCTGTAAGATTATGCTAGTTTGAGGAGAAATTATATAAAGCATATTAACCCTTTCACGCATATGACCCAATTTTGAGCCTATTGGGGATACTTTAAAGCCTTTGTTACCATCAGGGGTATTTATAAACCTTTAGTTTAGTTACTTCAACCTCTGCAGTTGTCTTTGAGTTAGCTGTGGGCAGAAAACTAATTTTGGAGAGGTAATTATAAGAGTGAGAGAACTCTATTTCTTATTGCTAATCTGGCAACCTCTGCGTCATAAAAGCGTGAAAGGGTTAACTTGACATAAGCTGACAGCATAGTCTTATAAGGCACCTTTGCTTCCCTATGTTCAGTAAGACGTACCTTAAGGGGAGAGTTTTCGTTTCCTCCCTAAACTTCCATTAACCCAAGAACGGCGAAGGTCCTCAATTGAGTCTGTAGTGAGATTTGTTTTTTTTCCTATGTGAAAAAAAAAAATCTCACTAGACTCAATTGAGGACCTTAGCCGTTCCTGGGTTAAGCTTATACAAAAATACCTCCAGGACCCCCCTTTAAAATAAATTTGTACATTTTTCAGTAGAAAAATGTTCCGGCCAAACGCCGGGTCCTCCTATATTAACCCTGGATAGGAATCATAGTGCCAAAAACGGAACGTGGTGGTGCGCAGAAACCGATATATGATCACCGCGCACCCAAATTAATATTATGATACATTTATTATAAATATGAAATTTACTTTGATTTTCAATTACACTCTCCATAATGTTAAGGAAGCTTTATATTTATTGTAGCAAGTGACAAAAAATATCTATCTCAATTACCGGATTTTATATGAATATTTATATGCGGTGTGCCACATTTGGTACGAGAGGACCTTAATCGGAACACAAATCCTACGATACCTATCCAGGGTTAAAGGCTCGCTATCGCTCGCCAGCAAAAATTGACACCTAAATGACAAAAAAAAAGTCTTACAATGGACAGAAATGGGGTAAAAGGTCTTAAAATTGCCAAACTAATGGGGAAAATGTCTTAAAATGTCAAAACTAATGAAGCTAAACATGAGGGAGAAAGGGGTCCAGAAAAAAGCACTTAACCCGTTCAGTACCAGCGACGGCAGAGAGCCGTCAGTAGATAAATCACTCCCCAGTCCCAGCGACAGAAGAGAGCCGTCTGTAATATACGGTCCTTGTAACTGCCAGTATCAGGCAGTGCCTGGTACCACAACCATCTGAACACTGCTCTAGAGTTGGCAACACTTCTCAGCTTATATCCAAGTCTCTACAGGCTGGGAGAGGCAGTATTCCTCCATCTTTTGAGGTGGGACGTTGTTATATTTTGCCATTTTGGCCACATTGCTTGGGACTGGGGGTGACTTTTATGGTAGTACCCTACGGTACAATAGGGGTTAAGTAAATATCTCCCCTTACACACACACAATACTGTACCTGTAGTAAATATCTCCCCTTACACACACACAATACTGTACCTGTAGTTCTCATGTAATATATAAACACAGAGCCAAGAGAAGCAGCCTATCCAAAATGCAGCAGTTAGGAAAAAAATAATCTGATGATATACAAAATATGAATTCAAGTCACACAATCAAGTTCTCTTATTTTCCAGATCTATCTATAAATCTATCTATCTATATCAAATATATATGGCACATGCCTTTTTTTTTTTTTTTTTTTTTTTTAAAGCTGGGGTGGCCGACTACTAATCATCAGTCTCCATACGTTCTTATCCCATTCAAGCATCTCCCTTCTAATTAAGGGAGCCCACCTCGTTTGTTTTCTCTTTCTCTCCCTTTCTCTTTGGTTTGTATCCATTCGGCCCCATTCAGCCTACTGTTTTAAGACGTTTACCCCCATCCAGGTGTCAATATTTTCCTGGCGAGCGGTAGCGAGCCACCATATATATATTTTTGTTTTGACAGCAAACTAAATTTGTACATTTTTCGATAGAAAAATTTCTCCGGCAAAGCCGGATTTCTCCATACAATGCTGGCTCGCTATCGCTCGCCAAAGAAATCGACACCTGGATGGGATAAAAGTCTTAAAGGTGAATTCCAGGGATGAAACCTATTCAAACAACAATGTCCATTGGGATCTGCTTGGTTTTAGGCATATGATACTGAAGAACTTTCATCAATTTGTTTTAACAACATAGAAATACAGTATAGCTTATCTAAGTTATTTATGTGGCGCGAACTGGCGTGTTTACCATGACGTAACTGTGGCCAATGGCGGGAACTATCGACATGGGAAATGGGTGAATCTGTGTTTTTTTTTTATTTGAGAAACTCTTATAATTTGTATGCATGTTTACAGCTCAACATTTGGCTTCACCACTGTCTGGTCAAGGGACTGCGATATATAAATTGAACAGAAAACGATATTATCATTACGAAATAGGCCTTAGAACCGAGTTCCCTCAACTCTGGACCAGGCTAAACATGCATAAACACTGGATATATGTTTATTGCTGGCGAGCTGGGATTATTTCTTGATGTGCACCACATCATCAGGACGTTGGTCGATCTTTTGCAGAGCTTGAGTATTGAATTGAAAGGTATTAATTACGAAAAACAGACCTCACTGTTCAGGACTGCATATCTTGTTTACAAACGGCGTCTCTACACAATGGAGTCACTCCAGCTGGCTGAAAATGCCAATTCGTCACCAACGACTATATACAGTATATATTAGTATTTTGTTCTGGAGTTTAATGGAATTATATCGATATTGCCCATGTACATATTACAGTATATTCATGCCAAGTTATGACCCTGCATTAATCTTTGTTTTTTCGTTCATCCCTGTAGTTCACCTTTAAAACAGTAGGCTGAATGGGGCCGAATGGACACAAGCCAGGGAAAAGACAGAAAGAAGAGAAAGATAAAAATAGCCGGTGACCCCCCTTAATGCCAACCAAACTATTCCATCTTTCCCTGTGTTCTTTAGCCTACCAGTACTCTGTCTACAGTATCTGCATATACTGTACTTCTGATATGTACAGTACTACCACCTTCAGTGATAAGTGGTAAGAAATCTATTGAACGTTTTTGACAAGCTGATGCAACATTTTGAAACATTCCCTCGAGCCACATATACCTAGTCGGTGTTATAATCTCAATTAGTGTTCACAATCTCAAATATATAATAAATTAGTGTAGGCAATTGTACAGTCATGGTGATAATTAGTGCCTCACCTCCAAAACTTTAACTTGTGTTCTGTCTCTAGTTTTAATTGAGATAATATCCTGAACAGACATAAACAAAGCTTATATAATCAAGGTTTGTTCAGTATCGTTCAGGAGTATTTTTGCATTAAACCAATAGAGAAAACTCATTTTAATTTATGAAGGTGATACTCTGCTTGTGTCCATGAATGTGCAATTGATGATATAATCTCAACAGGATATTGAAACAATTGAATCTAAATCTGCTCAATAGGTGGCGTTCTGAGAGTGAGGGTCTGAGTCTGGTGGGTGAGACGGTGAATCACTTGAGCGAAGCAACCAGCCGCTTCAGAGATGGAGCTGCTTCGAGCCATGATGGATGCTTCACATGTCTCACTCCCCAGACTGGAACAAGACCTCACGGGCTTCACCGTGTTGAGCGGTGGAATGTACAGGCTCTCAGCCTATGCCCGAGAGGGAGTAGTTGGAATATAGAGGGGGGAAAAAAAAAAAAAAAAAAAAAATGAGATATATGTAAGTATGTATACACTCAGGCACATACCCCATAGCTGGGGGTGGCCGACTCGAGACAGAGCCCGAACAGAAACCACAATTAAAAATATAAATAGAAAATTCACACACGTCTTGGCTGCCAAGGAGATGACCGAGAGACCAAGGACCATGAGGGGTCCCCAGCAAAAGATTCCCATACTGTAATGAAGAAAGATGTTTCGGCGCTTAACTATATTAGTGTTAGCGTGGAGAAACCAATGACAGCAAAAGTAGAACCGCCACCGCAAGTATCTGGTACACCTTAAGACAGTGAACACTGAATGAAGGAAAACACTAACTCCACCTATTGGTACCGATGGGCACCTTGCCTAGTGGTTGAAGGGATGGTTTCAAACAATGTCATCAGTAGCCTATATCAGAATTGTTCAACAAAATCTGTACTAAACCCGGTGGCAGCTAACCTGACACAAATCCTGACCCCTTAGCATATTCTATCTATCTATCTATCTATTGCCCGACGCCGTGATCCCCGAAGGGGTGGTCACGAACGAACCGCCCCCATGCACCTCTGTCCCCAGTCAGTCGACGCCCCTCCCCCCAACCAGCACCGCCTTCGTTCATATACTTCCTCACTCCATCCTTCCACCTCTCTTTCGGTCTACCTCTCCCTCTCTGTCCCTCATATTATAGCTTAAAAATAAGGAAGACAATTGAGCTGGTATTTATATTATTTTGTAAGGGTAGACCAGTAAAAAGATGTGTGAAATTACAGCCTCTTTGCTATAGCCATTTCTGAGATATAAAGAAACTATACATCTATCTATCTATCTATTGCCGGATGCCTTACTCCCCTTACGAGGGTGGCCATACACAGAATGCCCCCAAGCGGACCAATTCCCTGTGAGAGGGACAACCCGAGCCAGTTTAGTGAAGGACTTGCAGGATTGACCACTCAATTTAGGATCTGTCCGATTCCGAGGCCCTCTGTGTATCTTGTTAGCACTATTTTTCTACAGTGGTGTTCGGCTAATCCATCCACTAACCTGCCTTACCCTTAGGTAAGCAGTACGGATTTGTATCAGGTTTACTCCCCTTGACAGGTTGCCAACTATACATACATATAAGTTTAATAACCGCTTCATCCACAGGGAGCGTGGTTTTAGTCTCTTTACTGTAGTACAGTACAATAAAGACTTGCCACAACACAGCCCCATCATGTCATCACAGTGGCCGATGTTGGTATAGTGCTAACAGTGTCTTAGCAAGACTCAACAAAGTTCCCCTGAAGCACTTGCACCTGGCAAAATCGCACCACACCAGCTTTAATCGCGCTACAATAAGGCAGTCCCAAGAAAACTATGGATCAAAATTATTGTCAAGTTAGCTGACACCAAGTATCTACACTCTTCAGAAAAATAGGAAAAGTAGAATGTAGATACGAGGTGCCGTTGTAAAGGCTTATCCCTCAATACTTCATCTGATCTGATCTAAAGTATAACTATTACTGCAGATGAATGCACCTTCATTTACCAATTTGCACAAAAATAGCCATACCCTTTTAATAGTTCTTAAGCTGTGCTCCCTTCAGTACACTCACATTATTATATTTTTATTCTGGCTAACAAGCGAAGCCTACATGTGCACACCTCTTAACCAATAGTATACAGTATGTATTCAAATCTATCTATCTAACTATCCATATACGCAGGCCCAATCCCCACTTTTCCTATTTGTTTATGTTTGGGGGAGGGGGGGGGGGGGACTCAAGACAAATAGCAGGTCTTAATACAAAATAGCTATAGTAATCTTAGAAAAATAATATCATCACCTTTCCTAAATAAAAACTATCTATCTATCTATCTATCTATATACTCAGGCCCAATCCCACTTTTCCTTTTCTTTGGGGGGGGGGGGGGGGGAGGACTAAAGACAGAGGAAAGTATAGAATAGATAGTATTACTATAGAAATGACAACTTGTCAAGGGAAGAATGAGATTATTAGAAATAATCTATTAATACTCTATGCTGATATATTAAAAACAAAAATAAGCAGATTATGTTAATCCTTTCATTCCAATTAAGGTTAAATAAATTTAGTGAGTTAAAGTGAGTTACATAAGAGATAATTTAGGTCATAGGTCATCTATATTTTTGGTATTACTGATCATTTGGACCGACAGTAGTCCCATCAATCTTTTTAGGCCTAATAGGTCAGGTAGAGCATATACATCATTGCTATATCTGTCATTACGAGCTGAAATGTATCACAAGGAATATAATACAATAATAATAGTCTCCCTATAAATGGGCCCGCCACCATCTTCACTACACTTGTGTATGTCTAGACACTGTCTACTGATATGAAAAGTGAAGTCAAATAATCAACCAATAGCATTGGAATTCCCTGGATGATATAACACCCATTTAGCCAATCCCCTGTCATGCGCAGCTGCACATATCCCTTAATGCAATATATTGGAGAAGAAGGTGAGAGTGGCTGACTAGTGACTAGTGTGCCCACAATGGCGTCTTCAGTTGGATGGCTCTCATACGTTTTTAAAATTTTTGTATGTGTACGTAATTTTCGTTCATATCCAGTGGATTTATATAGCGAAGACTATCGGAAGTGAGTATTTATCCATTATCCAACAATAGGGTCAGTTAGGGAAAATGAGGATTTTGCCCCCTTGCTGGCCACATAGATGAGGATTTCAATAAGTCCTGGGGGGGGGGGGGGGGGGTTTACCCCCCTCAACTTATTCTGTATCCCATGGCAAACGGTTATGACCAAATACAGTACAGCTTATTTTTTGCATTTTATCCTCTTTAGCCCCTTATTTTCTCTGATATTCAAAGCCCTCCTCACTAGTGGGGGGCGTGTTTTTAGATTGGTGGATAATGGGTAAAATACTCATTTCAGATACTCTTCAGTATAAGACAACACTGTATCTGAAAAAATAAAAAAAATAAAAAAAAATAAAATAAAATACTTACTGAAATCACTGTCGGTCCAAAAACTCAGGTTAACCATATTTTCTGTACCATTGAAAGGGATGGTCAAAGAATAATGCTTACGACAAAATATGTAAAGTGAGAACTATATCCAAGGATCAGTTCCCATTACAGTCATATATTAGTTACATACTATAGTCCATTCATTAGAAGTTAACCAGAAATCTTAATTTCTATCCTCTGTAAATCAAAAAGGGCTAGAGCAAATGAGCTGTCAAATTATACACATATTCCCTAGCCAAGTATGTGGTAGAAATATTATCTTGATAACTCTAAGTCCTTTTTGAGTTATGAGAGCTTACGGGTTACGATTTCTGCCCAACCTAAAATGAACAGACTATATAATAAATGATGCACAAAATGAACAGACTATATAATAAATGATGCACAAAATGAACAGACTATATAATAAATGATGCACAAAAAATTATATTCCAAATATGAATGAGTCATAGTTTTCTTATCTTCATATTAACTTATTGCATTTATTTGATTGTATAAAGAGTATGAGGATTAAGTTAAATAAAAGACCCACCTGCATTCTTGCATGAAGAATCCCTGTAAGTGCCATTGATTATGGCAAGTTCCATTAGCTGCCGTTTTTTTAGTTCATCCTCACCATCAGCCTGATTAGAAACCAATATTAAAGCACAACGATGATATTAATATTTCTAAACATTTAGCATGCTAGTTTAGGACATTATTCAGTCAGTAGCAGTAGCTTAAGGGGGGTCACCGGCTTTTTTTTTATCTTTCTCTCCTTTTCTCTCTTTCTCTGGCTTGTATCCACTCGGCCCCATTCAGCCAACTGTTTTAAGACGTTTATCCCCATCCAGGTGTCAATTTCTTCCTGGCGAGCGATAGCGAGCCAGCATTCTATGGCGAAATCCGGCTTCGCCGAAGACATTTTTCTATCGAAAAATGTACAAATTTAGCTTGCTGTCAAAACAAAAATATATACATGCTGGCTCGCTACCGCTCGCCAGGAAAATATTGACACCTGGATGGGAGTAAACATCTTAAAACAGTAGGCTGAATGGGGCCGAATGGATACAAGCCAAGGAAAGAGGGAGAGAAAGAGAACAAAGCGAGGTGGGCTCCCTTAAGTTTACAATGTCCTTTTGTGTTACAGTAAGTAGCTTTAATGAGGCATGGAAAACATCTATTTCTCAAGTTAGAGTAAAATGTAACTTGAGAAACAGAAATTGTAGCAGTGAGTCAACTGCTGGGACTGGTGGCTTCTGTTGTGTCATACTGTATTTAACTTACAATATTTCATACAAATATATTCCAAAAGTAACATTGGCTATGTATTGACACACAAAAAGTTGTATGAATAAATATCATAGAACAATAAAGTAATAAAGCAACAACAACAACAACAATAAAGTAATGTATCCATTATATTTTAGAGCAAACAAAGTACTTATGAAAGAGTAAAACAACTTCCTTTACTAAAGAAACCTGTCAAACATGAGCTACTTTGACCTTAGCCCCCAAGTAATTATCATTATCAAAGTAATTATAAAGTATTGTCTAATGGTGACCAGAACAAAATATATACAGTCCATTGTATCATCATACTAATTAGGGTTAAGGGGAGGTATTTAGTTTGTTCCCTAGACCTCCATCAAGCTTAAAATTACACCCCCTTGAGTCCCTTTCAAGATAAATTTGTACATTTTTCGGTAGAAAAATTTCCCGGCCGAAGGCCGGTTCCTCTTAAATTACAGGCTCGCTATCGCTCGCCCCGATAAAATCGACACCTAATGGGCACGAAAGGTCTTAAAATTGATAGAAATGGGTTAAAAGTTCTTAAAATCTTCAAAATAATGGGGCAAACGTCTTAAATTTAGAAAAACAACGAGGCTAAACATGAGGGAGAAAGGAGTCGAGAAAAAAATCCCTCAAGTGGAGATCTCCCCTTAAGGAGGTTACAGGTCTCCCTCGATTTACGATTGGGTTACGATCCTGAAAACCCGATCTTGAATAGAAAAACTGTATAGCCAACCCTAATATTATTGGGGTTAAATGGGGATGCGTTCTGGGACCAGCTAATACCCAAACCCAAACACCTGAGAACCTATAATGGGGATGCGTTCTGGGACCAGCTAATACCCAAACCCAAACGCCTGAGAACCTATAATGGGGATGCGTTCTGGGACCAGCTAATACCCAAACCCAAACGCCTGAGAACCTATAATGGGGATGCGTTCTGGGACCAGCTAATACCCAAACCCAAACACCTGAGAACCTATAATGGGGATGCGTTCTGGGACCAGCTAATACCCAAACCCAAACGCCTGAGAACCTATAATGGGGATGCGTTCTGGGACCAGCTAATACCCAAACCCAAACGCCTGAGAACCTATAATGGGGATGCGTTCTGGGACCAGCTAATACCCAAACCCAAACACCTGAGAACCTATAATGGGGATGCGTTCTGGGACCAGCTAATACCCAAACCCAAACACCCGAGAACCTATAATGGGGATGCGTTCTGGGACCAGCTAATACCCAAACCCAAACGCCCGAGAACCTATAATAATATCGTAAATCGGGGCATCGGATAGTGAGGGAGTCCTGTACTGAAATCAACTGTAGGTCCAAAGGTACCGCTAATTATTATCCCAATCAACCAGTTTAATTTTATAGTTAAAGGGGGGTGACCTGCTTTTTCTTCCTCTCTGGGTTATATCCATTCGGCCCCATTCAGCCTACTGTTTTAAGACATTTATCCCCATCCAGGTGTCAATTTATACCCGCCAGGCAGCTTAGGGAACGATAACAACAACCTGGCGAGCAATAGCGAGCCACCATTTTTTGGATAATGATTTAGACAGCTGGCTAAATTTGTATTTTTTCGATAGAGAAATTTCTCCGGCAAAGCCTGATTTCTCCATAAAATGCTGGCTCGCTTTCGGTTGCCAGGAAAAAATCGACACCTGGATGGGGATAAATGTCTTAAAACACCAAGCTGAATGGGACCGAATGGATACAACCAAGAAAGATAAAATAGCAGGTCACCCCCCTGAAGGCTGAACATGTACAGTCATGAACACCAATACATTTCCACTAAATAGTACCTGATAGTAATGTATAATATAGGATATCATAGATTGCTATACTGTACTTGAAGGATGTGATCAAGTTGGCTGCAGAAGGTAAAATATAAATGGTCATTCCTATGTTGTCATGAGCCTTAAGGGGGGTCACCGCCTTTTTTTTTATCTTTCTCTCCTTTTCTCTCTTTCTCTGGCTTGTCTTCATTCGGCCCCATTCAGCTAACTGTTTTAAGATGTTTATCCCCATCCAGATGTCAATTTCTTCCTGGCGAGCGATAGCGAGCCAACATTGTATGGAGAAATATGGCTTCGCCGGGGACATTTTTCTATCGAAAAATGTACAAATTTAGCTTGCTGTCAAAACAAAAATATATATATGCTGGCTCACTACCGCTCGCCAGGAAATATTGACACCTGGATGGGGGTAAACGTCTTAAAACAGTAGGCTGAATGGGGCTGAATGGGGCCGAATGGATACAAGCCAAAGAGAGAGGGAGAGAAATAGAAAAAAAGCGAGGTGGGCTCCCTTAAAGGAAAATTGGTTATAGCTATACCCTGTTCCAAATAAGTAGACCAAAACTCTTAAAACACTAACCTCTGTACCTCACAAACGACTAGAGTGATCCAGCTAATATTCTACCATTAGGGAATATTAGCTCTATTACTCTAGTCATTTGTGAAGTCAGGGGGAATAGGCATGAAAACTTTGGTCCATTTGCTCTAGCCCTTCTGGAGTCACAGAGGTTAGGGTTCACAATTTCTGGCCTACCTATTTGGAACAGGGTACTGTATAGCTTTTCTCTCAAATATTATCCCTTGATTTTAGGTACCGTAAACACTATTTTAAAATAGTATCTCCATAACCTTTCAGTACCTATGAAGACTTCACATCTATCTTGTTCTGGTTATTACATTATGCTTAGTACCGGTAGCTAATATCTTTTTGGACAAATGTGATTAAAACAAAGAAAGAGGAGAACCAGGTTATTGCCAACAATTATATTAATCTTAGTAGCTAATATCTTGTTGGACAAATGTTTATTAAAACAAAGAAAAGAACCAAATTAATAAGGAGCAGAATATTATATATACAGTACTGTATTTATATATTAGTCAGGGTTTGAATAGCTACTGTGTGTTGGTGCAACGCTCGTCTCCGTCTCCTTGGTTTTCAACCTGAAGTGATTTGACACCCATCACCCTGGTCCAATAGGCCACCACAGTAAAAGAGAACATGTTTCATCTTCCACTACTGTTCCCATTCATCATACATACATACACGTTTAATGACCGCTTCATCCACAGAGAGCAGGGTTTCAGTCCTTTTACTGTAATACAGTACAATAAATCCTTGCCACAACACAGCCCCATCATGTCATCACAGTGGCCGATGTTGGTATAGCGCTAACAGTGTCTCAGCAAGACTCAACAAAGTCCCCATGAAGCACTTTCGCCTGGCAAATCCGCACCACGCCAGCCTTAACCGTGCTACAATAAGGCAGTAACAAGAAATTACCATAACTGTTATAGAGGCTGACTGCAATATGAAAGTGGCAGGCGGTGGGGTCACTACATCCCTAAGCCAATATTGTCTAAAAGGGAAGAATAGCAGCTGTGTTGGCTGGTTGCTTGTCTGCAACTTGGATGAATCTCAGCCTGTGGATTCAGTCAGATGTAGCTACTGACAAATGTTTGCGAGGTCTTGCGATATTCTTTATATAAATATATCCATTTAGATTGATGTTCAGATCAAATTAGATATATATTAATAAATATGTAATATCTATCTATCTATTGCCTGACGCCGTGATCCCCGAAGGGGTGGCCACAAACGAACTGCCCCCATGCACCTCTGTCCCCAGTCAGTTGACGCCCCTCCCCCCAACCAGCACCGCCTTCGTTCATGTACTTCCTCACTCCATCCTTCCACCTCTCATTCGGTCTACCTCTCCCTCTCTGTCCCGCCACCTCGCTCTCGTACAACCTCTTAGTCATTCTCTCGCTTTCCATACGTTCCATATGGCCGAACCATCTCAAGTTGTTCCTTTTCACACTTTCTAGCACATCTACCTCCACACCACATCTTCTTACTTCCTCATTAGTCTGTCTATCCCTCCATGTAACTCCGCACGCACTCCTTAAGTAATTCATTTCCACTGCTCTCACTCTTGGTCTGAGTCTCTCAACCAACGTCCATGCTTCGCTTCCGTAAGACAGTGTCGGGATTACCACACTGTCATGCAAGGACTTCTTCACTTCCATACTGACCACCCTATTTCTTGTTACTGCTTTTAGCATTCCTACAACCCTCTTCCCCTGTTGTACCCTCTCCCGCACTTCTTCATCCATAGTCCCAACTTTACTCAACACACTGCCCAGATACTTAAAAGAGTTGACGATCTCCATAGCCTGACCGTTCAGCTTCACCTCACACTCTGTGACTTCACCCCTTTCGAAGACCATAACCTTGCTCTTCCCCGCATTTACCTTCAAATTCCGTTTTTCGCACACGGTTCCAAACTCATTTACCAGACCCTGCAACTCCCATTCATGATCACTCATCAGAACTGTATCATCCGCAAACAGCACTATAGGTAGCTTCCACTCAATTCCCTCCCTTTTCAGCGATACACCAACATCCACTGCTCTTGATAGTATTTCTTTCAGGACTCCATCCATATATACAGTAAACAACCACGGGGACATCACACACCCCTGTTTCAAACCAACATTCAGGTCAAAGAACTCGCTCTGCTCACTCTCCACACGTACTGCCGCCTTTGCACCCTAATACATTCAAGGTCACGGTGGCCGAGCGCGCTTAGTACTCTGTATTGGGAGCGCTAGCTCTGGTGTCGGGGGTTCAATCCCAGGCGCCGGCAGGGGAAGTTCTCTCAAAAACTTTCCTTGGCCGTGAAGGCAAGATCTGGGCGGATCGTCTCGGGGGACCCACAAAGTCTCCTGCCCACGTCCTACTCCCTTGGGAGTATGTAGGCGCTCTCGTTAGCTGCCAGGATCAGTCTGCTGATCCATTAGGATAAGATATAGGTTAAGTCTGTGTATTTTCAGCCCCATTGGCTGCCGGCTTGAAATAAACCGATTATTATTATTATTATTATTATTATACATGCTCTTCACTGCTTTCAGCAACTTGCCCTCTACTCCGTATATTCTAAGTACTTTCCACAAATCTTCTCTATCCACTCTGTCATAGGCCTTCTCCAAGTCCATAAAGGCAACATACACCTTTTGTTTCTTCTCCAGATATTTCTCCACAACACAATTCAGGGTAAAAATCTGATCTACACATCCTCTTCCCTTCCTAAAACCTCCCTGCTCGTCGCCTATCCATTTCTCCGTTCTCACTCTCACTCTCTCGATCACTACCCTACTGTATACCTTCCCTACTACGCTTAGAAGACATATTCCTCGGTGGTTACCTCACACTCCTCTTTCCCCTTTGCCCTTATATAGGGGGACTATTATGGCAGTCTTCCAGTCATCGGGTGCACTCCCCTTCTCCCATGCTAGTTTGCACATTTTCCATACCCATTCTATCACTATCTCACCACCATACCTCAACATTTCCCCACACACTCCATCTGTTCCTGGTGCTTTCCCCAACTTCACTCTTTTCATGGCTTCCCACACTTCTGACCTCCTGATCCCCACCTCCTCCTCCACTACTTCTCTTCTTCTCCCTCCCATACCATATCCAGCTATGTTTGCTGGCTCTTCATTCCTTACATTTAGCAACGCATTGAAGTACTCCCTCCATCTTTCGACTCTCTCTTGCTTCTCGGCTAGCATTCTCCCATTCTTATCTTTCACACCCTTACTGTTTCCCTTGCTACCTTCCCTAACTTTCTTGACTTCTTTCCAAAACAGTTTCTTACTCTCCCTCCATTTTACACTCTGATTCCTTCCAAATTCCTCATCTACTCTTCTCTTACTTTCCTTCACTACTCTCTTCACCACCCTCTTACTCTCCACGTACCTCGCTCGTTTCTGTCTCTCGAAATCTTCATTCCCTCTACTACCCAACAACTCTCTATATGCTTTCTTCTTTTCTTCCACAGCTATTCTTACCTCTTCTGTCCACCATGCTGTACCTTTCACTCTCCTCCCTCTTCTCCTCACTCCACACACCTCCTCACATGCTGCACAGATCTCATCCTTAAACACCTTGCTCATCTCCTCCACTTCCTCCATAACTTCCAGGTCGAACCCCCTAGTCGTCTTTCCACTGCTCTCCTGTACTCCTCCCTGACTTCCTCCTCCTGCAACCTCTCCACCCTCCTCTCGCCTCCCTCCAGCTCTCCTCACCCACTTCTTTTGTATCCTAACCTTAGCTACCACTACATAATGATCAGACAGACCCCCTCCAATACCCCTATACACCCTAGCATCCATCACAGATTTCTTCATTCGTTCATCCACACATACATAATCAATCAATGACTTTCGTTCCACCACTGTCTTATCCTTCATCGTCAACATCCGTTTCCACGTGTACCTGTGGATCATTCTGTGTCGGAAGAAGGTGTTGGCTATCCACAGCCTCCTCTCCACACATACGTCCACAAGTGCACTACCATTCCCATTCACCTCTGATGGTACCCCCCACCCTCCCACCACTCCCTCAACTTTCCTATCACCCACCTTACCATTCATATTCAAATATGTAATATACAGTATTTAATATAATATACGGCTGATTTGATCTGAACATCAATCTAAATTTATATATTTGCATAAAGAAAATCGCAAGACCTCACATACATTTGTCAGTAGCTGTAAAAAGCCTCTCCTAGGCACTATCTAGGGATTGAACCCTGGATATTATGAACACCAGATAAACATGTAAACCAATAAATCAGTCAGGCATAGTGGTTAGCACATCTGCCTGCTGATAAGGTTCATAGTTTAATATCCTGGGGTGTTTGAGAAATTCTTTACAAGAAGGGATAAGGAGCCTAAACTGGTTAACATTGTCTGGCAGTAATCAAACTACCATCTTTTCCCATTATAAGTGTGAAAGACAATACAGCATATGATAATGACTCACAGAGGGCACAAGTAGTTTGCGTATCTCCTCCATGGCTCGCTGGATCTTCATCTTGGCTCTATTCTCCGTGTCCTCCACAGTGATCAGTACGTGAAGCTCCTCATTCAGGTGTTCCCAGTTGGGCTTACCACGGTTCTGTTCCTCCTGCAACAAACACTTATCATCATAGAACATTATAGTATTAGACAAACAGGCAAAGTATCACACAGTATTATGAGTAGTATATTATTTATGTGGTACTGGTTGCAAGTGTTTTTGCATTATACATTAGCAAGCTAATTGTAATGCACATGTAAACACAAAATATTTGCAATTGTCAGTCTATGCATATGTCTATCATGTCTGTGTCTGTCTCTCTCTCTCTCTCTGTATGGTAGGTTTGTGTATGCATGTGTATACTGTATGTACGTGTGTGTGTAAGTGTGTATGTATGTGCATGCATGTAATAGGGGATAGGAGCAATGGGGATGGTAATTAAATGGATATATTGTAGATGGGTAGATATATCAAAATATAGCTAGCTAGCTAGATAGATAGATACTGAATAATTACTGAATCTAAGACATTTAATTAAACAATTACCACATGGAAGTCAACTTTGATAAAATCAGGATGCATTATTCCATTATTTTGCATACTGTACACAGTACAGTATATATATATATATATATATATATATATATATATATATATATATATATATATATATATATATGTAAGAGAGTGAGAGTGAGAGATGAGAGAGAGAGAGAGCTAGAGAGAGAGAGCTAGAGCTAGACACAGACAGATATATAAAGACTATTACCTTCTTTTTGTCTCTCATGGATCCCTTGCCTCGCACCATAATCTTACAGCCAGTCTCCTGCTCCAACTGTTTGGCTGTCATACCGCGAGGCCCCAATATTCGACCCACAAAGTTGAACTGGAAGGAAGAAAACGGATATTAAACAATGGATTAACTCTTTCATGGGAGGTCCTTCACAACATTAACAAATTGCTGTTCAGCACATAAATACACATGTGTAGCCTAGATCAGTACCAATACTTATAGCGGTATATAAACATACAAATAATGTTATTGATTAAATACATACATAAACATACATAACATTTTAAGACTGAGTGTTCCACACATACGTGCAGTTTCAGTCTCTTGTCCTAATGGCGGCGTTCCAGGCAACCCTGTTAAGGGCTGCTTCACTTGTCAAGTTCTTGGATTTGAGATCGGCACGTATAGTCCGATCCCAGGTCTTCCTCGGTCCACCCCTTGGTGCAGCTCCCTCCACAATCACAGACCTGTATTTTTTCACCCAATTTTGTTCATCCATTCTCTCCATATGTCCATACCATCCCAGTCTACTTGTACACATCACCTCGCTAATACTCTTGATACCTAAACGTCTCTTCAGCTCAACATTTGTTATTCTATCCTGTAGCCTGGCCCCACACATCCATCTCACCATTCTCATCTCATTACGTTCCATTCTGTTGACATCCTCTACTTTAACGGCCCATGTTTCTGAGGCATATGTCATTGCACTTCTAACACATGAGGCATACACCTTTCCCTTCAGGGGGAGAGGCATTCTTTTCATGGTCAGGATTGGCAGCAGTTCTCTGAACTTCCCCCAGCCACATCTAATTCTAGCAACAGTGGCAGCCTCATCAGGCTTAAACCTTAGCCTGGCTACGGAGGTGTCAGAACGGTCAGATACTGAATTCACATAATAACCAAATAAACAAAGGGTTAACAATGTAATTACCGCATCAAACAATATCAATATCGACCAATATATAATTATTCTTTTTCTAATGATAATGTCGGACAGGTTGGGAGAGGGGTATCCTGACCAGGATTCGAACCCACTCATTCCAGGTATATATGGAAGAGTTAGGCACCGTAACCACTCGGCCATGAGCGGATATAAGGGAAGCAACCTTAGTTATTATTTGAAGAACCCGGTTATAGTCTCGTGGAGGACTATGCCTTCGAAAACGTGGTGAGTTTTTTAGACTTAACCATGACTATTTTACACATTCCCCCCGCCAAATCGACTAAGTGATACAATTTTAATCATCTTGGTACTGTACTAGATACAACTCGGCTAAGTGAAGTGTAAAATAGTCATGGTTGAAGCAAGACCTATTGAAGTCTAAAACACTCACCACGTGTTCGAAGGCATAGTCCTCCACGTTACTATTATCAATTTACCTGTTATTTCTAAATAACAACTAAGGTTGCTTCCTTTATATCCGCTCATGGCCGAGTGGTTATGGTGCCCAACTCTTCTTTCCAAATATACCTGGAGTGAGTGAGTTCGAATCCTGGTCAGGATTCCTCTCTCCCAAATATTCTTTAACCCCTTTTGCACCGGCAACGTCATTTTAACTTGACTTTCAATTTTAACTTTATTTAACTTCATTTAACTTTATCTTAACTTTATTCTGGCGATTTTATTCAGTTTTAAAAGTGCCTCCAGCAGTTAACAGGTTTCGATCTATCTCAATTCATTATTTGTACTACTCTTAATTCATAATTTTTACTACCACAGATCTTTTTCAAGCTGCACAAATCATCTAAATATAGCTAGAGTATAATTAAAAATACGTCGCCGGTACAGAAGGGGTTAACCCCTTCATCATGAAACGTTCTGATAGCTTATTCTGGCTATAATTACACAGTTAGACAATCTGTGGCAACTAAAGGAGTAAAGACAGTCTCAATTAACTATCCGACAGCTAAATAGCACGAAAAGTCTTAATATTGACAAGGAAATTGGGGGGGGGGGTCTTAAAATCGACAAACTTTTGGGTCAATCATCTTAACATCTGAAAACTAATGGGGCTAAACATGAGGGAGAAGGGGATCTAGAAAAACGACCCATCTCCCTTTAATGCAGATATGAATGTATATGTAACTGGTATAAGTGATAAAAGAATATATGAGAGAGAGAGAGAGAGAGAGAGAGAGAGAGAGAGAGAGAGAGAGAGAGAGAGAGAGAGAGAGAGTGTGCGTGCGTGCGTGCGTGCGTGCGTGCGTGTGTGTGTGTGTGTGTGTGTGTGTGTGTGTGTGTGTGTGTGTGTGTGTGTGTGTGTGTGTGTGTGTGTGTGTGTGTGTGTGTGTAGGGTGACCATCTGGGTGCGGTAGTTACATGGGTGGTGGTGAACGGGCGCGAAACAATCCACTAAATATAGCTACTCTTACCCCACACACACACACACAAACACACATACACTCACTCACTCACTCAACACACACATACACTCACTCAATACCTCACCACACACACACACACACACACACACACACACACACACACACACGCACCCTAGACCCCCCCTTCAAGATAAATTTGTAATTTTTGTTGAAAACTTTCCCGGCCGAAGGCCGATTCCTTTTAAAATAACAGGCTAGCTATCGCTCGCCAGGAAAAAATCGACATCTAAATTGCACGAAAGGTTTTAAAATTGACAACGAAATGGGGAGAAAGGTATTAACATCGTCAAACTAATGGGCCGAACGTCCTTAAATCTCAAAACTAATGGGGCTAAACACAAAGGACAAAGTGGTCCAGAAAAGCGGCCTATCTCCCCTAGGGAATTGCCATTATACCGTGACTATTATTGCCATTACACCGTGACTATTATTGCATTGCACTGCTTGACAAAGGTGACCAGGTGTTAGAAGTATGTAAGCATTAACCCTATGTGTGTGCGCTACTGTGTGCGTGTGTGGTACCGCGTGTGTGTGTGGTGGTGGGTGTGGGTGTGTGTGTGTGTGTGTGTGTGTGTGTGTGTGTGTGTGTGTGTGTGTGTGTGTGTGTAAGGGTGGTACTATGTGTGGGCGCTACCGTATGTGTGGGTGGTACTATGTGTGGGCGATATTATGTGTGTGTGTGTGTGTGTGTGTGTGTAAGGGTGGTACTATGTGTGGGCGCTACCGTATGTGTGGGTGGTACTATGTGTGGGCGATATTATGTGTGTGTGTGTGTGTGTGTGTGTGTGTAAGGGTGGTACTATGTGTGGGCGCTACCGTATGTGTGGGTGGTACTATGTGTGGGCGATATTATGTGTGTGTGTGTGTGTGTGTGTGTGTGTGTGTGTGTGTGTAAGGGTGGTACTATGTGTGGGCGCTACCGTATGTGTATGGGCGGGATAGTAAGTCAACAGTTCTGTGGTGAGGTATGTCAGTAAAGTCTCTCTCTGTTGTTTACTTTCACAACCACACACCACCTTTAACAAATACACCTTATACTTCCTTAGTGTGTGTGTGTGTGTACTTTCACAACCACACACGTGACACCGCCTTTAAGAAATACACCCTACACTTTCTTACACTCTCTCTCTCTCTCTCACAGCCTCTACCCTCTAAACTTCAACTCTTTCACTACAATCAAGATATATGCTACGTGAAAAAAACGTTCGCCCCATTAGTTTGTCGATTTTAAGACCTTTCGTACCATTTTTTTTATCAATATCAAGATCTTTCGTGCCATTTAGGTGTAATTTTGGAGGAACATTTTTCTACCGAAAAATTTACAAATTTATCTCGAAGGGGGATCTTGAGGATAATGCATTAACCTCGATGGAGTGGTCGTAAAAAGGGTTACGTGAGTTAGTTTAGAAGCTTGTTAATTGCTGGAGGCCCTTTGTAAACTGAATCAAATCGTCTAACAGTAGCCAGAATGCTGTTAAAAGGACGGCACCGGTACTGAAAGGGTTATTATTATTATATGAGATGCCGAAGCCTCCAACCAGGGTGCAGAAACACCAGCAGGATGTATTCACACAAAACACCCGGAGGCACTGGAGAGAGACTACGGCAACTAAGGAGAGGGAAACGACATATATATATATATATATATATATTGAACACAAATACAATTAATAATAACATATTACGCAATGGAGGATGTGAAGTATAAATATAATACTCTATCTATCAATACAATACAATACAATACAATACAATACAATACAATACAATATAATACAATAAAATCAAATAAGTTTAAGAATTATAATTAATGCTGCAAAAGAGCATTAACTCTAGACTTAAAAATGGAGATATGAGCTGAATTGACTAGCTCATTTGGCAACTGATTCCACAAGTCAACCATGGCCGGCACAACACACCGTGAAAACTGTAGTAGAAAAATTCACACGGCTCATGGCAAGATCAAGAATACTTGTGAATCTAGTTGCACGAGCCCGGACATAGGGCCCAGGCAGAACCCCATGTAAGGGATGCTGAGGGTTGTTAAAAACTTGAAATAAAAGACTAAGGGCACCAACTTTACGTCGATGATACAGAAGGTGAAGGTATTGAGGGATAAGCCTTTACAACGGCACCTCGTTTCTACATTCTACTTTCTCCGAGGAGTGTAGAGAGGGGAGAATGGGTGTTGGAGAGAGAGGAAGCTGTTGGAGTAGCTTTGTTATGTGTGTTACCAAGAGACAAATGAGGTAAACTAACAATATAGAGTCCTAAGTTGTGGTGTAAGGACTGTTCCTGCTCCTAAGTACTTGGAACAGGGTATAGTCTTGGTAATAAATTCAGGGTGTCAAACCGGAGTAATTTTGTTTGAAGACTTGAATGAATATGAAAATTAATACAAGAAAATGAACATAAACTAGCCTTGTATTGGGCCTTTTATCACTTCCAAAGACAATGAACATAAACTAGCCTTGTATTGGGCCTTTTATCACTTCCAAAGACAATGAACATAAACTAGCCTTGTATTGGGCCTTTTATCACTTCCAAAGACAATGAACATAAACTAGCCTTGTATTGGGCCTTTTATCACTTCCAAAGACAATGAACATAAACTAGCCTTGTATTGGGCCTTTTATCACTTCCAAAGACAATGAACATAAACTAGCCTTGTATTGGGCCTTTTATCACTTCCAAAGACAATGAACATAAACTAGCCTTGTATTGGGCCTTTTATCACTTCCAAAGACAAGGAACATAAACTAGCCTTGTATTGGGCCTTTTATCACTTCCAAAGACAATGAACATAAACTAGCCTTGTATTGAGCCTTTTATCACTTCCAAAGACACAATTTGAACTATAAGCCACAATCTTATCATTGCATATACAAGAATAAAGACGGAAAATAATGGACTTGGTTTTCGTTTGACACCCTGCGGCCATTTGTCACAACTTAGTAGACAAGGCTATGGGTTTTGGAAGTGCGTGTGGAGTAGCCTATTTATACCCCAACAATTAGTTTTTGTTGGTGGTTGGTTGGAGCAGATGTACCCAGTCTGGTGTAGGGTATGTGGGGCCCAGATTTTAGGAGGATTTATTTATTGGTCTATTTATTTATAACAACATAAGAATATAAGAAATGGGAGTCTGCAAAAAGCAAATTGGCCCACACAAGGCAGATCCCTCTCAAAAGGATATATTTTTTTTCTCGCTAGACCTCCATCAAGCTTAAACAAAAAAACCTAGACCCCCTTTCAAATACAAATCTGTACATTTTTCGGTAGAAGAATGTGGCCGGTTCCTCCTAAAATTACACGCTCGCTATCGCTCGCCATGAAAAGTTGACACCTAAATGGCATGGAAGATCCTAATATTGATAAAGAAATGGGGTGAAAAGTCTTAAAATCGCCAAACTAACAGAACGAACGTCTTAAAGGGCATAGCTCACGAGGTCAGCTATCCCCATTATCATAAATGTTAGTGTACGGTCGCGCTAATAAGTCATGTCCCAGCTGTCATTACGTTTGGCTCGCTCTGTGCTGTATTGATGTCTGTCAGATGTTGAATAGGGTGGGTAAGTGTAGGAACATGTTTGTATATTTCACTCGATATGAAGAAATTAATCTTAAGATATTGCTGACACCAATTATTGATCAAAACATACTTGGTGCCGAGACATCACTTATTAGCGCGACTGTACAATATACCTCTTATGTGCAGTAATAGCATTCAGAGTTTCTTTTGATTCTCAGTATCTCTGTTAATTAAGGGAGCCCACCTCGATTTGTTTTTCTCTTTCTCTCCCTCTCTCTTTGGCTTGTATCCATTTGGCCCCATTCAGCCAACTGTTTTAAGACGTTTATCCCCATCCAGTAGTAAATATTTTCCTGGCGAGCGGTAGCGAGCCAGCATATATATATATTTGTTTTCACAGCAAGCTAAATTTGTACATTTTTCGATAGAAAAATTTCTCCGGCGAAGCCGGATTTCTCCATACAATGTTGGCTCGCTATCGCTCGCCAGGAAGAAATCGACACCTGGATGGGGATAAACGTCTTAAAACAGTTGGCTGAATGTGGCCGAATGGATACAAGCCAGGGAAAGAGAGAAAAGGAGAGAAAGAGAAAGAAAGCCGGTGACCCCCCTGAAGCACTCCATGCTGTCAAAGCAGTTACAGAGATAGACAATTATTTAAAGAGAGTTATGAATAATTGTAATAAACAGCATAAACTTAACCATGAAGTGTAGACATAATGGCCAGCTATCGAACTATGCACTGTGAGGTGAAAAACAAGATGGACTATAAAGATACCTTATTTCCGTTAGTGCAGCTTACCATCAGTGTTGCAATATGGATTGAGCTGCCAATATGGATTGATTTATGGTTAAGGGGAGGTTTTTAGTTTGGTCCCTAGATATCCATCAAGCTTAAGATTACACCCCCTTGAGCCCCTTTCAAGATAAATTTGTACATTTTTCGGTAGAAAAATGTCCCGGCTGAAAGCCGGTTCCTCTTAAATTACAGGCTCGCTGTCGCTCGCCAGGATAAAATCGACACCTAAATGGCACGAAAGGTCTTAAAATTGACAGAAATGGATCGAAGGTTCTTAAAATCGTCAAAATAATGGGGCGAACGTCTTAAAATTAGAAAAGCAATGGGGCCAAACATGAGGGAGAAAGGAGTCAAGAAAAAAATCCCTCAAGTGGAAATCTCCCCTTAACGTGACCAAAATATGAATAATCGTATTGACAGATACATAAAGATATACACATTTTACACTCATGTGATATAAATATAAAACACTGCCTTCACATTACTTCATCATGTACGACATATATCAGGGTAAGCTAGATAAAGGCAATATCAAAATATATTCAAATCCCGCGGTGTAGTTCCTTTATCACTACCACAATAGAGAGGTGACAGGGTCTGCCATGCAGCCATCAACTTCCCAAGCTTAAAATATCTTACATGGCTTTGTTTAATATTTGAGATCAACAATAATGGCAAACCAAGACAACTGTGCGGTATCAATAATGGCAAACCAAGACAACTGTGCGGTATCAATTATGCTTTAACATGCTTTAGACAGTGATCAAATGAGAAGGGATTTTCATAAGCTTATGCTCTTTACAATCTTAAAACTAGTGGGGTAAAACATGAGGGAGAAGGGGGTCCATACAAAGCCCCCACCACCTCCCCCTTGAAGTGAGTGAGCCAGGTGGCACGCTGGGGCTAAAAGTAGTAATGTGGTGGTGGTGGGAAGTTGGCACCCTCCATCCCTCCCTCTTCTACCACCACCACCACCACCACCACACCACTTCTCCCACACCACCACCTCTCCCTCCCTCACCACCTCTCCCTCATCACCACCCACATCACCACCCTCCTCCATCACCACCCTCCCTCCCTCCCTACCACAACCATCACCCCACTGTCCCCACACCACCACCCTCCTTCACCCCACACCCCCACCCCCACCCTACACAAGGGAACTATACTGCTCCGCCCGGACAAATATTGGAGTCTTCCGTCACTTAGAGAGAGAGAGAGAGAGGGGGTGGGGGGGGGGGGGGGGAATCCCTACTTATTGGTTCTTTTATAATTATTTATTATTATTATTATTATTATAGTTTCATCCCTAGGCTTCCATCGACAAATATATATATACTGTATAATTATATCCTCGAGGTCCTCCTTCGATATTAATTTGTAATTTTTTTTGGCCGATTCTTTTAATATTACAGGCTCGCTATCGCTCGCCAAGAAAAAATCGACACCTAAATGGCACGAAAATATTTAAATTTGAAATGTGGCAAATGATCTAAAAAACGCCAAACCAATTGGGCGAACGTCTTACAATCTCAAAACTAATGGGGCTAAACATGAGGGAGAAGGGGGTCCCGAAAAAAAAGCAGCAACTACCTCAACCCTTTTTACGCCTGTTGTTGTTGTTGTTGTTGTTGTTGTTTCTTTGTTTCTTTCTTTCTACCATTTAACCCCTTTAGCAACTATTAGACGAAGATTGTATTCAGCTTAGGAAGGACCTCTAGCCATAATAAGGCTTCAAACTATCTCAACCAACCCTTTTAACTACCATAGATCCTTCCGAAGCTGCATAATACCGTGCAAAGTATAGCTAGGCTAATATATATCACACGTCGCTGGTACTCAGAGGGTTAAGGGGAGACTGACCGTTTGTTTGGTCTATTAATTAATTTATTCATATATGTTTTTTAGTTTCCTCCCTAGACCTCCATCAAGCTTAGAAAAACACCCCCTAGACCCCCTTTCAAGATAATGTTTGTAAATTTTTCGGTAGAAAAATATCCCGGCCGAAGGCCGATTCCTCTTAAAATTGCAGGCTCGCTTTCGCTCGCCAGGAAATAATCGACACCTAAATGGCACGAAAGGTCTTAAAATTGACAACGAAATGGGGCGAAAGGTCTTAAAATCGACTAACTAATGGGCCGAACGTCTTAAAATCTCAAAACTAATGGGGCTAAACACGAGGGAGAAAGTGGTCCAGAAAACCGGCCCATGTCCCCTTAATGGTTGGTTTGTTGCTGGTTCATTTAGTTTTCAGATATTAAGACGTTCGGCGAATTAGCTTGACGGTTTTTCGAGCTTTCACCCCATTTTGTTGTCAATGTCAAAGACGTTTTGCGCCATTTAGGTGTCGATATTTTCTTGCCAAGCGATAACAACCCTGTAATTTAGGAGCAAACATGTTCCTATCTTTACACACCCTATTCAACATCTGACAGACATTAATACAACATACAGCGAGCAAAACGTAATGACAGCGACTTATTTGGCCAACTGGTATTAATAACGTGTATCTACCCTAACTGAAGATAAGTGGCAAAGTGTATTACTAGTACCGCTTTATTATCACAATATATGTAACTCAAACATTAAAATACACTAAATTGTATATCTGACACTAATCAATAGATAGATAGATAATATATATATATATATAAAAGAGAGAGAGAGAGAGAGAGAGAGAGAGAGAGAGAGAGAGAGAGAGAGAGAGAGAGAGAGAGAGAGAGAGAGACGTGTGTTGAATCCTGTAGTGCATTAAGTGAGGTGAGAGGCACAGTTACCGAATAAAGTCTGCTGGATAGTCAATGAAAGCTGAATATCGCTAGAATTATGATAACATCTCTGGAATATTACTCTAAAAAGGCTCAAATCTCCAGAATATCGCTAGAATTATGATAACATCTCTGGAATATTACTCTAAAATGGCTCAAATCTCCAGAATGTCGCTAGATGTAAAAATTTGCCTCTAGATCGAAGTAAATACGTTTAGATCTAGCGGGAAAGTAGCTAAATTGGCAACACTAGTTCGAGGCCTAGTAGGGTCGGGTGTACAGTAAGTAGGTAAGGAACCCACGACACAGTTACCTGAGGCACCTTACTGACAATGACTGATGGTACTATAACTGTAAAGCCGTACATATATACCACAACCACCACTATCATACCTGTCCTACCACATCACCACCATCACATAACCTTATACCTCCATCACCACACCACACACACACAACCACCACCACCACCACTACCACCATATACCCTCACACCACACCACACACACACTCGTCCTTACTCTAATATAATTAAGGTAACCAAGGATAACTGTTCCCAGGCGGACCTGTCACCCCCATTAACCCCTTCTGTACCGGTGCCGTCCTTTTAACTCTATGCTGGCGACTATTACACCATATTATTCAGTTTAAAAAGGGCCTCCAGCAATTAAGTGGCTTCGAACTATCTCACTTATCACTTTTTACTACCACAGATTCTTCTTAAACTGCACAACATCGTCTAAATATAGCTAGAATAAAATATAACTGGCGTAGCTGGTACTCAAAGGGTTAATTAAGGGGGTAGTGTTTATTTGTTTGTCTATTTATCTATTTATTTATTCATGATATAGTAAGCTCGCTAGACCTCCATCAAGCTTTACAAAAACACTCCATAGACCCTAATAAGGCGAAAGGTCTTCAAATCGCCAAACTAATGAAACTAAAATCTTCAAATCTCAAAGCTAATGGGCCTAAACCTGAGGGAGAAGCAGCAACTACCTCCTTCCCCTTCAGCCTTAAGGAGAAGAACTGTTCCCAAGCGGACCTCTGTGACGTATGCCCCGCCACCCTTCATTAATTAACTGGTCAGCTCACTCTCCTTCCCTAGCCCTCGTCTTTAGCACCAGTTCTTTGCTGATTTTAAGATGTTCGGCCCATTTGTTTGACGATTTTAACGCTTTTCGCCCTACTTCTTTGTCAATATTAAGACGTTTCGTGCCATTTAGGTGTCAATTCCTGTAATTTTGGAGGAACCGCGGTAGTTTTTTCCAACGATTTTACAGATTTATCGTGAATGGGTCTTGAGGATAATTTATAAAGCTTGATGGAGGTCAAGGCAGAACACTAAAACAACAAGTAATAAATAAACCTCGCCCTCTTAACCCTTTCTGTACCGGCTAAGTCTTTTAATCTTTATTCTGGCTACTATCAGACGATTATATTCAGTTTAAAAAGGGGATACATAAAGATAGAAGCAATAAGATACAGATGGTATGTAGCAGCAGAAAGATGCATATGAATAACAACAAATGAATGAAGATAGAAACAATAAGATAAGGAGGCTGTGGGAGGGAGGGAGGGATGCTGTAGAGGGAGGGAGGCAGTGGGAGGGATATATGGAGGGGTGCAGTAGGGGGAGGGATGTAGGGAGGGGGAGGGAGGGAGGCTGTGGGAGGGAGGGAGGGATGCTGTAGAGGGAGGGAGGCAGTGGGAGGGAGGGAGGGAGGGATGCTGTAGAGGGAGGGAGGCAGGGGGAGGGAGGGAGGGATGCTGTAGAGGGAGGGAGGCAGTGGGAGGGATATATGGAGGGGTGCAGTAGGGGAGGGATGTAGGGAGGGGGAGGGAGGGAGGGAGGCAGTGGGAGGGATATATGGAGGGGTGCAGTAGGGGGAGGGAGGGAGGCTGTGGGAGGGAGGGAGGGAGGCAGTGGGAGGGATATATGGAGGAGTGCAGTAGGGGGGGAGGGATGTAGGGAGGCTGTGGGAGGGATATATGGAGGGGTGCAGTAGGGGGAGGGATGTAGGGAGGGGGAGGGAGGGAGGCTGTGGGAGGGAGGGAGGGGGCAGTGGGAGGGATATATGGAGGAGTGCAGTAGGGGGAGGGAGGGGGAGGGAGGGAGGCTGTGGGAGGGAGGGAGGCTGTGGGAGGGATATATGGAGGGGTGCAGTAGGGGGAGGGATGTAGGGAGGGAGGGATGTAGGGAGGGGGAAGGAGGGAGGCTGTGGGATGTAGGAGTACAAAGGAGTACAAAGGAAATCAAGCAACAACAGATCTAGTGACCCTTCTAGGTTGCTTGTCCTCCAAAACACTGAGGATCAAGTGTCCAAACAGTGGTTTAGAGTGGGTAAGGGAACATTGGAAAGGGAATTACTGCCCTGGAACTAATGTCCGTGGCAGGAGGTCCGTAGGGAGGGGGAGGGAGGGAGGCTGTGGGAGGGAGGGAGGGAGGCTGTGGGAGGGATATATGGAGGGGTGCAGTAGGGGGAGGGATGTAGGGATGGGGAGGGAGGGATGTAGGGAGGGGGAAGGAGGGAGGCTGTGGGATGTAGGGAGGGAGGCTGTGGGATGTAGGGAAGGAGGCTGTGGGAGGGAGGGAAGGAGAGCAGCTAGGTGAGGGAGGACAGAAAGACATGGACTGTTAAACTCATCAAGGGAGGGGGTTACCAAGGACAAGGTCGGTGGTGGTGGCGGTGGTGGTGGTGGTGGCGGTGGTGGTACAGGGCACGTAAACTATGTCACTTTAACCCGTTCAATCCCAGTGACGTGTTTTATATTTTATTTCAGCTACATTTTGACGGTCTTATGAAGCTTAGAAAGGATATATGGTAGCTAAAAGGATTAATTGAGATAGTCTGTAGCTTGTTAATGGGTAGACGTCCTTCCTAAGCTGAATAATAGCGTCTAATAGTTGCCAGAATATAATGAAAAAGGACGTCACCGGTACTGTAAGGGTTAATATTAATAATACAGAATAAATACAAATAAATAAAACAGAAGGAAACCTGCTTACATTATTGAAATGTTAGTAATGGTCGCTCTTCTGTAAATCTAGAATGGCTTACTTAAGGGGAGGTATTTAGTTTGTTCCCTAGACCTCCATCAAGCTTAAAATTTCACCCCCTTGAGTCCCTTTCAAGATATATTTGTACATTTTTCGGTAGAAAAATGTCCCGGCCAAAGACCGGTTCCTCTTAAATTACAGGCTCGCTATCGCTCGCCAGGATAAAATTGACACCTGAATGGCACGAAAGGTCTTAATATGGGGTGAAAGTTCTTAAAATCGCTAAACTAATGGGGCAAACGTTTTATAATATCAAAAGCAATGGGGCTAAACATGAGGGAGAAAGGGGTCAAGAAAAAAATCCCTTAAGTGGAGATCTCCCCAATGGGAACGGGGCGAGACCTTTTTTTTGTTAGGTTACACAGGAACAAAGGACCAGGAACATACGAGGAAAAGGAAAGTTGTGCTTAAACCCTTTCAGTACCGGTGCCGTCCTTCTAACTTAATTATGGCTACTATTTGACGATTTTATTAAGTTTAAAAAAAGGCCTCCAGCAATGAACAGGCTTCGTACTATCTCACCCTTTTTACAACCACAGATCCTTCTTAAACTGCACAAAATCGTCTAAACAAACGCTATAACAGAATTAATAAGGGCGACGCGCTCATCGGTGCAACCTGCTGGTGACGAACTCTACAATAGATACAACAGATAGATATATATTGGTGAGCAAGTGTCGAGAGCTCCAGAGATTGGTCTGAGGGTCACCTGTATACGAAAGGGGGAGAGGAAATACGATACAACAATGACATAATGGTTCTGAAGGGGTTAAAAGTCCCACTTGATGAGAACCTGTGTAGCCTACCTTGAGGCTATACCACCAGTACCTTGACCATTGTGGGGTGGCCTAGGAACGGTGCTCTTTGGTTGTCAAGGTAATATATTATCACCCCCAGCAAGGTACACAAGGTTAACCCATTCAGTACCGGTGCCGTTCTTTTAACTTTATTATGGCTACTATAACACGATTTCATTCAGCTTTTTATTCACACACACACACACACACACACACACACACACACACACACACACACACACACACACACATATATATATATCTATATATCCATCCTCGGGTGGGAGTTTCTATTACAAGGTGTGAGGGAGACTATGAAGAGGGCCATTGAGGAGCGCCCTAACCGGTCTGTGGGGAGGGAGGGATGCTGTGGGAGGGAGGGGTGCAGTCGGGGGAGGGAAGGAGGGGGGAGGCTGTGGGAGGGAGGGGGGCAGTGGGGGGAGGGAGAGGGGATGTTGTGGGAAGGAGGGTGGGAGGCTGTGGGAAGGAGGGAGGGAGGGGTTCTGTGGGAGGGAGGGGTGCAGTAGGGGGATGAATGGAGGGGGGGAGGCTGTGGGAGGGAGAGAGGGAGAGTGTAGGACGGAGGGAAGGATGCTGAGGGAGGGAGGAGGGGAAGGGAAGGGAGGGAGGAGGGGAAGGGAAGGGAGGGAGGCTGAGAGGCTGGGGGGCAGGGAGGGGGGGGGGGGGGAGACACAAACCTGCAACTCACAATATCAACAACAACATTCTGCCCACACACACACACACACACACACCTCTTCCCCAGTCCCATCACAACCCAGTCTCAGCACACCCCCACCCACGTCCCGACCGGTTTCTCTTAAAATTACAGGCTCGTTATCGCTCGCCAGGAAATAAAATTGACACATAAATGGCACAAAAGGTCTTATATTGATATAGAAATGGGACGAAAGGTTTTCAAATCGACAAACTAATGGGGCGAACTTCTTAAAATCTGAAAACCAATGGGGCTAAACATGAGGAAGAAGGAAGACCCGAAAAACGACCCATCTCCCCTTAATAATAATACACTATGTAAGAGAATATATGAGTCAGAAACAAGGGGAAATAGAAGGATAGGAAGACCCCGGTTGAGATGGAGAGATGGTGTAAAACAAGACGTGTTGGAAGGTAGAGAGATGACTGAAGAACAGGCAAGATAACTGGTAATAAGTAGGAATATGAATGGAGAATGTTTGTGAATAGATGAGCGATAACGCGGTCGTAGGGAGAGGGGGTCAGGCGCCAGTTGGACTAGATAATAGTGCGTCAGGCGCCTGGCCCAGGGGCCGGTCTATTTTGTGAAAGGTCTGGAAGTAAGGTTGGCGGGCATTTTGGTGGTAAGCTCCGCTGCGTGTCTGCCTGCTGAGACCGATCCTCTTTGGGAGGTCTGGGACCTGGGTGTCTTAACTTGGGAACTAAAATGGACCTGGGTCTCTGCGTCCTCTCCTGGGCGACCTAGATGTGTGCGAGTTTTTTGTTTTGCTTTTTGTTGTGACGTGTTGTGTTGTCCCTATTCTGGCTCTGTCTCAAGTCGGCCATCCCCAGCTGTGAGGTATGTGCCGGAGTACATACATACATACATACATACATGTAAGAGTCCGATAGTGTTTAGTTTGTAATGGTCTAGTGGGAGAGTACACCAAGCCCGTGGAGTGTGTGGAGACTGCGGCACCTGTCCGGACGACCTCCAAGTGGGTAAGGTCGAGTCAATTGGTTATCCCATCTCTAACAAATTACATATGGTATTTATAAACTAATGTAATAAAACTTGAGCATTATGTTAGAGACTTCTTTGTGTTGATGAGAGTGTTATTCACTTAGATTTACCAGTATACATTATTAAAACATTGAATGTGATAATTTGTTTTATTTTTTTTGTCTTTACTTTATTCGTAGGCTACCATTTGACGCCTATATTTAGCTTAAGGGGAGATCTCCACTTGAGGGATTTTTTTCTTGACCCCTTTTCTCCCTCATGTTTAGCCCCATTGCTTTTGATATTATAAAACGTTTGCCCCATTACTTTAGCGATTTTAAGAACTTTCACCCCATATTAAGACCTTTCGTGCCATTCAGGTGTCAATTTTATCCTGGCGAGCGATAGCGAGCCTGTAATTTAAGGGGAACCGTCCTTTGGCCGGGAATTTTTCTACCGAAAAATGTACAAATATATCTTGAAAGGGACTCAAGGGGGTGTAATTATAAGCTTGATGGAGGTCTAGGTAACAAACTAAATACCTCCCCTTAAGAACAACCTATTAACTCCTTCTGTACCGGGACGTCTTTTGTACTTTATTCTTGCTACTATTAGACAATTGTATTCAGTTTCAAAAGGGCCTCCAGCAATTAACAGGCTTGGAACTATCTCACTTAACCCTTTTACTACCACACATCCTTCTTAAACTGCACAAAATCGTCTAAATATAAATAGAATAAAATTAAAAAGGCGTCGCCGGTACTGAAGGGGTTAAGGGAGGATTTTTTTTGTTGGCCCCCTTTCTCCCTCATGTTTAGTGGTGGTGATTGTGTTGGTTTTGGTGATGTTCGTAGTGGTGATAGTGGTACTGGTTATGATGTAGGTAGCAGTGGTGGTGGTGGTGATGTTGGTAGTAGTAGTGGTGGTATTGTTGACGTTAGTAGTAGTAGTAATAGTAGTCAAGTTATATAGACTACTGTATATCTTGGTAGTGGTATTGTTGATGGTAGTAGTAGTGTTGGTGGTAGTACGAGGCAGCAGTGGCAGAGGGTCGCATTGGAAGGAGACTGGATTGAAGTTGCATGGTGTAGAATAGTAGTATCTGATGCTTGTGAAATTTAGTATGTGTACAATATTAAATATAAGGTAGTGGTGGTGGTGATGGTGGAGGTGGTGATGGTAGTAGTAGTAACATGAAATGTATGAAATATATTAAATACAAATCAATGTAGTAGTAGAAAAAAAAAAAAAAAAAAAGTAGTAGTAGTAGTGTTGGTGGTAGTAGTAGTGGTATTGTTCATGGTTGTGGTAGTGGTGGTGATCATTTCTTCATCCTATGACTAGACTACTTTAAACTTCGAGTGTCCAGACATTTTGACTCCAACGTCCCTTGAATTTGGCTCTGTCACCCTTTTAACTTTCGGGAGACACTCGCTACAAGCAACCTGCCTTTTGTCTCCGTCCATAAAAAAAAGTAATAGTGGTGTTAAGTGTTGGGAGGGCCTAACACTCACTTTCTAAACCTTACGGGGCCCCCCCCCCTAAGGGGGGGGGGCCTTGGGGGAAAGTCCTCCCCCACAATAACACTATCAAGGCAACACAGGTTTATCTCAAGAGAGAGAGAGACAGAGAGAGAGAGGGGGGGGGGGGGTTTGACTTATTAGTGATTTCATTTATGTTTATATTTATTATTGTTTTAGTTCCCTCCCTAGACCTCCATTGTTTTAGTTCCCTCCCTAGACCTCCATTGTTTTAGTTCCCTCCCTAGACCTCCATTGTTTTAGTTCCCTCCCTAGACCTCCATCAAGCTAAAATAATTATCTTCAAGATCCATCCCCCTTCGAGATAAATTTGTACATTTTTTGGGTAGAAAAATGTCCCCGCTTGCTAGGAAAAAATGGACACCTAAATGGCACGAAAGGTCTTGATACTGATACATAAGTGGGACGAAAGGTCTTAAAATCGCCAAACTAATGGAACGAACGTCTTAAAATCTCAAATATAATGGGGCTAAACATGAGGGAGAAGGGAGCCCCTAAATAGCCACTACCCCCTCCCCCTTAATGACGTCCCACACACCCATTACGGCATCATTAGTCCACCACCAAAAAACGGAGCCCAGAAGACAGTGGTTACGATAACATATTCATATATCGCTAAACAATATTAAGAGGGGGTCACCTGCTTTTGTTCTCTCCTATTCTCTCTCTCTCTCTGGTTTGTATCCATTCGGCCTCTTTCAGCCTACTGTTTTAAGACACGTATCCCCATCCAGGTGTCGATTTTTTCTTGGCGAGCGATAGCGAGCCAGCTTTGTATGCATAAATCCGGCTTTGCCGGAGAAATTTTTCTATCGAAAAATGTACAAATTTAGCCTGCTGTCAAAAACATTAAAAAATATGCTGGTTAGCTACCGCTCGCCAGGAAACATATCGACACCTGGATGGGGGTAAACGTCTTAAAACAGTAGGCTGAATGGGCCCGATTGGACACAAGCCAGAGAAAGAGAGAATTTAAGGAGAGAACAAAGCAGGTCACCCCCCTTAACCACTTCAGTACTGGTGACGCCATTATTCCCTATATTCTGGCCATTATTATGCAGCTTAGGAAGGACGTATACCCATTAATAGGCAACAGACTATCCCAATTGACCACTTGCGAGTTTCGTTCTATAAGGAAGTTGGAGCTGTAGACATCGATATTTAACAGAATAACCAGCTATAATACGGTTTTAGTGCGTTTATTAATACATAAAATAAATTTCAACATACTATTTATCCATCAGAAACCGACATAATTACTGTATTTGTGTTTAATATCCATGTTTACAACCCGAACTTCCTTATAGCCTGAAACTCGCAAGTGGTTAATTCATCCTTTTAGCTAGCACATGTCCTTCCTAAGCTTCATACAATTGTCTAAATGCAGCTGAAATCAAATGCAAAAGGCGTTGCCGGTATAGAAGGGGTTCATCCTTTTGGCTACCATAGATCCTTCCTAAGCTTCATATAATGCAAAAGACGTTGCCGGTATAGAAGGGGTTCATCCTTTTGTCTACCATAGATCCTTCCTAAGCTTCATATAATGCGGCTGAAATCACATAGAAATGACGTCATCAGTACACAAAGGGTTAAGGGAGCCAACCTCGCTTTTTTTCTCTTTCTCTCTTCGGCCCCATACAGCCTACTGTTTAAGACGTTTACCCCCATACAGGTGTCAATATTTGCCTGGCGAGCGATAGCGAGCCAGCATATATATTTTTTGTTTTGACAGCAAGCTAAATTTGTACATTTTTTGATTAAAAAATTTCTCCGGCGAAGCCGGATTTCTCCATACAAGAAATTGACACCTGGATGAGGATAAACGTCTTAAAACAGTTGGCTGAATGGGGCCGAATGGATACAAGCCAAACCGGTGACCCCCCCCCCCCTTTACTCTATCAAAGCGGGACACGTCTTTCCTATATTATTCTAGCTTCATTTAGACGATTTATGAAGCTTAGGAAGGATCTGTGGTAGCTATAAGGGTTAATTTATGAAGCTTAGGAAGGATCTGTGGTAGCTATAAAGGTTAATTTATGAAGCTTAGGAAGGATCTGTGGTACGGTAGCTATAAGGGTTAATTTATGAAGCTTAGGAAGGATCTGTGGTAGCTATAAGGGTTAATTTATGAAGCTTAGGAAGGATCTGTGGTACGGTAGCTATAAGGGTTAATTTATGAAGCTTAGGAAGGATCTGTGGTACGGTAGCTATAAGGGTTAATTTATGAAGCTTAGGAAGGATCTGTGGTACGGTAGCTATAAGGGTTAATTTATGAAGCTTAGGAAGGATCTGTGGTAGCTATAAGGGTTAATTTATGAAGCTTAGGAAGGATCTGTGGTACGGTAGCTATAAGGGTTAATTTATGAAGCTTAGGAAGGATCTGTGGTACGGTAGCTATAAGGGTTAATTTATGAAGCTTAGGAAGGATCTGTGGTAGCTATAAGGGTTAATTTATGAAGCTTAGGAAGGATCTGTGGTACGGTAGCTATAAGGGTTAATTTATGAAGCTTAGGAAGGATCTGTGGTACGGTAGCTATAAGGGTTAATTTATGAAGCTTAGGAAGGATCTGTGGTACGGTAGCTATAAGGGTTAATTTAGATAATGTGTAGCCTTTTAATCGCTAGAGGTTCTTCGTAAGTTGAACCATATCGTCTAACAGTAGCCAGAATTAAATCAGAAGGACATCACGAGAACCTTAACCCCTTCACCACCATGACGTAATTTTCACCATATTCTGGTTACCATCAGACGATTTTCAATAGTATATAATCTACCTCTACGACTCAAAGGGGTAAATACGATCTCAATAAACCCTCTTAGTAACATAGGTACTTCTTAAACTGTATGAAATCGTCTTATTTTAGCCAGAATCAAAGGTAAGAAGGCGTCATGGTGCTGAAGAGGTTAAGGATCAAAGGTAAGAAGGCGTCATAGTGCTGAAGGGGTTAAGGATCAAAGGTAAGAAGGCGTCATGGTGCTGAAGGGGTTAAGGATCAAAGGTAAGAAGGCGTCATGGTGCTGAAGGGGTTAAGGTTCAAAGGTAAGAAGGCGTCATAGTGCTGAAGGGGTTAAGGTTTAATAATATCAGGAGAAAGAGGAGGACCAGGGTAATAACATCTTTATTACGACGTTTCGATATCTCAGAACTCATCATCAGGATCTAAAAAAATGCAAAGAACTAAACCACCAAAATTATAGGTACCGGTACCGTACTTGGTGTCTTATTTTTCAAATGTATAAATACTCTCTGGTTAAGGGGGTACTACTCTGCTTTTTATGGACCTCCTTCTCCCTCATGTTTAGCATATTAGTTTTGAGGTTTTAAGACGGTCGTTCCGTTAGTTTGGCGATTTTGAGACCTTTCGCCTCATTTTTGTTGTCAATATTAAGACCTTTCGTGCCATTTAGGTGTCGATTTTTTCCTGGCAAGCGATAGCGAGCCTCTAATTTTAGAAGGAACCGGCCGTTGGCCGGGAAATTTTTCTACCAAAAAATGTACAAATTTATCTTGAAAGGGGGTCTAGGGGGTGTTTTTCTAAGCTTCATGGAGGTCTACCGAGGAAACTAAAAAAACATATAAATATATATATATATACTGTATATAAATATATATACCAACAACCAAGCACTACCCCCTCAAAATACTAAGATATTGTTGTTTGCATTTTTTATAATCCTGATGATGACTTTTGAGAAGTGGAAACGTTGATACCAAAGATGTTGGTGACCTTCGTCCTCTAGCAATTGACCACTTCCGAGTTTCAGGCTATAAGGAAGTTGGATCAGTAGACATCGATAATAAATAGAAATGCAATAATAATGTAGGTTTTTGATGGATAAATTGTATGTTGAATTGGGTTTTATGTATTTATAAATGTTCTACAACCGTATTTTAGTTGTAAATATCTGTTAAATATCGATGTCTACAGCTCCAACTTCCTTATAGCCTGAAACTCGCAAGTGGTGAATTAACAGGCTTCGAACTATCACACTTGACCCATTTTACTACCACAGATCCTTCTAAAACTGCATATAATCATCTAAGCATAGCAAGAAGAAAATACGAAAAGACGAGGGGTTAAAGGCGGTGTAACGACCACTTGATAAGAACAAGTAAGTTTTTCTGCTCCAACTTCCTGGGAGCGCAACCCCCCCCCCCCCCCTGGTATCCGTGGCGCCTCCCAGTCCCCCCATACAAGGAGTGTGGGTTGCCATCTGACGTGAGAGAGGTGCCCCAACCCATTGTGTAATCTAGAATCCATATGCCTCTACCCTAACCCGGTGTTAATAGTGAGGCTCCCCTGGGCTGGGTTATGGTACTGGGGAGAGGGTGTGTTACTGGGGAGTGGGTGTGTTACTGGGGTGAGGGTAGGGGGTCATAGAGAGACACACCTGGGGTTAATATGACCAGGTGTGGTGGTGGTGGTGGTGGGGGCGGGGGGGGGCTCTAGCCATCTCCCCCCCCCCGGACATTATCACCACCTACCTTCACTCTGTCTCGCCCACCACTACCATAACGACCACTACCACTACCATAACGACCACTACCACTACCATAACGACCATCACGACCACCATTAAAACGCCCATCACAACCATAACGACCACTACACCAACCACCTACACTCATGCCACCACTACCATAACGACCACTACGCCCACCACTACCATAAAGACCACTACGCCCACCACTACCATAACATCCACTACACCCACCACTACCATAACATCCACTACACCCACCACTACCATAACATCCACTACACCCACCACTACCATAACATCCACTACACCCACCACTACCATAACACCCACCACTACCATAACATCCACTACACCCACCACTACCATAACATCCACTACACCCACCACTACCATTATATCACACATCACCTACACTCATGCCACCACTACCATCACCTACACTCACTCATGCCACCACCATAACATCCACTACACCCACCACTACCATAACATCCACTACACCCACCACTACCATAACATCCACTACACCCACCACTACCATAACATCCACTACACCCACCACTACCATAACATCCACTACACCCACCACTACCATTATATCACACATCACCTACACTCATGCCACCACTACCATCACCTACACTCACTCATGCCACCACTACCATAACATCCACTACACCCACCACTACCATTATATCACACATCACCTACACTCATGCCACCACTACCCTTACACTTGTTACAGGCAGCTTTGTCATTTGTCTCCTTCATGCACATAGCAAAACAAAGGTGTAACACAAAGACTTTAAGGGTGGATGGGCCGGTTGTCTGGTCCACTTTCTCTCTCATGTTTGGCCCCATTAGTTTTCAGGTGTTAAGATGTTTGCCCCATTAGTTGGTCGATTTTAAGACCTTTCGCCCCATTTCTTCGTCAATATTTAGACCTTTCGTGCTATTTAGGTGTCGATTTTTTCCCTGGCGAACGATAGTGAGCCTGTAATGTTGGAAGAAACGGCCTTCGGCCGAGAAATTTTTCTACCGAAAAATTTACAAATTAATGTAGAAGGGGGATCTAATGGATGTTTATTTAAATTTGATGGAGGTCTAGGGAGGAAACTAGAACCATTATTTATACATGCAAAAATCGGCCAAAAAGTTAACCATCCCCCCCTTAAAGTGATGTGTAGCCAGAGGAGAGGTGTGAGACGAGCCGGATATCAACCCCTTTCAGTACCGGGGCCGTCCATTTAACAGTATTGTGGCTGGTATTAGACGATGATATTCAGCTTCAAAAGGACCTCCAGCAATGAACAGGCTTCGAACCATATCACTTAACCCTTTTTACTACCACAGATCCTTCTTAAACTGCACACAATCCTCTAAATATAGCTGGAATGAAAAAGACGTTGACGGTGCAGAATGGGGTTACGTCAGGCGGAGGGAGGGAGGGAGAGGGAGAGGGAGAGGGAGAAAGAGAAAGAGAAAGAGAAAGAGAAAGAGAGAGAGAGAGAGAGAGAGAGAGACAGACAGAGAGAGAGAGAGAGACAGACAGACAGACAGACAGACAGACAGAGAGAGAGAGAGAGAGAGAGAGAGAGAGAGAGAGAGAGAGACAGACAGACAGACAGACAGACAGACAGACAGACAGACAGACAGACAGACAGACAGACAGACAGACAGACAGAGAGAGAGACAGACAGACAGACAGAGAGAGAGAACTGGGGTGAGTGAGTCAAAGGTGGGGCAAGATGATCAACATACAATGGACGAGTGACGAGGGGGGGGGGGGGGTGGCAAGGTGGGGGGAGTCTAGGTGAGTCAAGGTAGGGGGAGTCTAGGTGAGTCAAGGCAGGGGTGGGGTGGGGTGGGGGGGTCTAGGTGAGTCAAGTCGGGAGGAGATGAGTAAAGGCGGGGGTGAAGGGAGTGGATTGGGGGAAATATGCCAAACAGAAGGACTATTAAGGGGAGTCACCGACTTTTTTCTTTCTTTCTCCACACAATACTGGCGAGCGATATCGCTCGCCAGGAAGAAATTGACACCTGGATGGGGATAAACGTCTTAAAACAGTTGGCTGAATGGGGCCGAATGGATACAAGCCAGGGAAAGAGAAAAAAGGAGAGAAATATAAAAAAAAAAAAACGGTGGCCCCCCTTAAGGGGAGTCAGGGCGGGAGAGATAAGTCTAGGTTCCTATGTACTGTAGGGTTCGCCACTCTGATAAGGGTCATCGAGGAGCGCACCGCCCTTCGTTGTTTGAAAATTGGCGCAGCAGACTGTGCGAAGATGGGCTCGTCTGGCACTTTTTGCAGTTCGACATCGAGGGCTCTCTTTAAGTTGTCTAACGAGACGCCCCTCATGTCTCTTACTCGCCGTGGGAGTTTGTTGAAGAGACGTGGGCCTCTGCTTGATAACCAGCCCTCTCGCAGAGAACCCATAGCACCCCTGTTATTCATCCGGGGGATATCGCATTCCCAGCCTCTCCTATCACTGAACTTCATGACTATCGGGGTATGTAGATTTGGTACTAAACTGACTATCGGGGTATGTAGATTTGGTACTAAACTGACTGTCGCGGTATGTAGATTTGGTACTAAACCCTCTGCAATTTGGTACTAAACCCTCTGCAATTTGGTACTAAACCCTCTGCAATTTGGTACTAAACCCTCTGCAATTTGGTACTAAACCCTCTGCAATTTGGTACTAAACCCTCTGCAATTTGGTACTAAACCCTCTGCAATTTGGTACTAAACCCTCTGCAATTTGGTACTAAACCCTCTGCAATTTGGTACTAAACCCTATGCAATTTGGTACTAAACACTCTGCAATTTGGTACTAAACCCTCTGCAATTTGGTACTAAACCTTCTGCAATTTTCCAAGTGTATATTATTAAAGGAGGTAAGTGAGTGGTGGAGAAAGGTACAAGGTGGACGAGGGTCAAATGAATGAAGCCAAATTATACAAAGACATCCTGAGTGTGAATGAGGGTAGCTGGGTGGAGAGGAAAGGTGAATGTCCAGGGTGGGGTGAATGGTGAAGGAGTGGGTTGGTTTATAAGCTTCACCTGGTAGTACTGGTGGTAGCCTCAGGTACGGTAACCTTGTGGTACGTTAGGCAAGGTCACTAACCAACCACCACTACAATAACAACACAATATGGTGGAGTCGGAAGGTGAATGTCCAGGGTGGGGTGAATGGTGAAGGAGTGGGTTGGTTTATAAGCTTCACCTGGTAGTACTGTGGTAGCCTCAGGTACGGTAACCTTGTGGTAGCGTTAGGCAAGGTCACTAACCAACCACCACTACAATAACAACACAATATGGTGGAGTCGGAAGGTGAATGTCCAGGGTGGGGTGAATGGTGAAGGAGTGGGTTGGTTTATAAGCTTCACCTGGTAGTACTGTGGTAGCCTCAGGTACGGTAACCTTGTGGTAGCGTTAGGCAAGGTCACTAACCAACCACCACTACAATAACAACACAATATATTGGAGTCGGAAGGTGAATGTCCAGGGTGGTGAATGGTGAAGGAGTGGGTTGGTTTTATAAGCTTCACCTGGTAGTACTGTGGTAGCCTCAGGTACGGTAACCTTGTGGTAGCGTTAGGCAAGGTCACTAACCAACCACCACTACAATAACAACACAATATGGTGGAGTCGGAAGGTGAATGTCCAGGGTGGGGTGAATGGTGAAGGAGTGGGTTGGTTTATAAGCTTCACCTGGTAGTACTGTGGTAGCCTCAGGTACGGTAACCTTGTGGTAGCGTTAGGCAAGGTCACTAACCAACCACCACTACAATAACAACACAATATATTGGAGTCGGAAGGTGAATGTCCAGGGTGTGGCGTCTGTTCAAGGAGTGGGTTGGTTTATAAGCTTCACCTGGTAGTACGGTAACCTTGAGTCACTAACCACCACTACTATCACAAGTTCACAACACATTAGCAGTACATATATATTTTTCTACCATAATCTATCTATCTATCTATCTATCTATCTATATACTTAGGCCCAATCTCCACTTTTCCTATTTTTTATGTTTAGTTTCTATTTAATTCTGTTTTATTATTTTGTTTTTCTTCTTGGGGGTGGCCGCCTCAAGACAGAGCAAGAACAGGGAAAACACAAAACACAACATAAAACGAACAAACTCAGACACAACACAAATTCACACACATCTAGGTCACCCATAATCTAGGTTTATATGCAGTATTTGTGTGTGGACATTGTAGACACCAAGCGAGCAGGGCAATACCCAGGGGAGGCCTCATAGGCAAGTGATAAGGAGTTGCTGGAACCCCTGTTGCATGTGTCTGGCCTCCCTCACTGATTCTGTTTGTGTCTCACCTACACAGAGAGTAATCCAGCTAGCTCTCTCAAACACCTCGACCTATTCATTTAACTACATCAAACAAGCATACCACACTTCTTTCCAAAACACACACACACACACAGTTTATAATAGCGACTCTCATCCACACTTCTTTCCAATTCACAAAATAAAATAAAAAAATAAAAAATAAATTAGCGACCATCACTCTTTTAACTTTTTGGAGAGACACTTGTTACAGGAAGCTCTGCCTTTTGTTTCCATGCACATAGGAAACAAAATATCAGAATTGTCACTAAAGAAACCATACGAACTGCAACTTGAATCGACCCAAATATAATAAAAAATAATAACTAATTGCACAAGTTACCCTTGCAGCATTCTATAATACGATCTATTGCCGTATTTAAGGGGTGATGGGCCGGTTTTCTGGACCACTTTCTCCCTCATGTTTAGCCCCATTAGTTTTCAGATGTTAAGAGGTTTGCCCCATTAGTTAGTCGATTTTAAGAGCTTTCGCCCCATTTCTTCGTCAATATTTAGACCTTTCGTGCTATGTAGGTGTCGACTTTTTCCCTGGCGAACGATAGTGAGCCTGTAATGTTGGAAGAACCGGCTTTCGGTCGGGACTTTTTTCTATCGAAAAATGTACAACTCTATATCGAAGGTGGATCGTGAGGACACTTTATTAAGCTTGATAAAGGTCTAGGGAGGGAACTAGAACACAAATAAATGAATAAATAAACTAATAAATACACCCTACCCCCCCTTAAGGGAAGGTATTTAGTTTGTTCCCTAGACCTCCATCAAACTTAAAATTACACCCCCTTGAGTCCCTTTCAAGATAAATTTGTACATTTTTCGGTAGAAAAATGTCCCGGTCCCTCTTAAATTACAGGCTCGCTATCGCTCGCCAGGATAAAATCGACACCTAAATGGCACGAAAGGTTTTAATATGGGGTAAAACTTCTTAAAATCGCTAAACTAATGGGGCAAACATTTTATAATATCAAAAGCAATGGGGCTAAACATGAGGGAGAAAGGGATCAAGAAAAAAATCCCTCAAGTGGAGATCTCCCCTTAACTATTATATAACTATACGATTCCATGTGTGTTCCAACGTCACTGACCACCAGCTATATTTAACGGCACAGATTTTTTTTTTTTTTTTTTTCCCCCCACGCGATAGCCTCCTGTTGTCGCCTAATATGGTTGGTTCTTTTGGCTCGGTTGTTTGGTCATATATGGAATGTGGTGGTGGTGGTTAGTTTACTCCACCCCCACACCCACATTCTCCACCTCTACCCCTGCCCACTTCCTCCACCTTCACCACCACCACCACCGTCCACATCATCCTCCCCCACCACCACTCACATCTTCCTCCATCACCACCACCACCCACATCCTCCTCCACCACCACCACCACCCACATCCTCCACCACCATCACCCACATCCTCCACCACCATCACCCACATCTTCCTCCACCCCCACCCACATCCTCCACCTTCACACATATCCTAGACCACCAATCCCACCCATATCCTCCACCACCCCCACCGACATCCTCCACCACCGCCCACATCCTCCACCACGACCAAAACCCACGCCCACATCCTCCACCACCACCACCCACAACCTCCACCACCACCTACATCCTCCACCACGACCCCCACCCACGCCCACATCCTCCACCACCGCCCACATCCTCCACCACCACCACCACCCACATCCTCGACCACCACCGCCACCCACCCACCTCCTCCACCACCACCCACTATGACATTGCCTTCAGTTACTCAATATCCAAGGAATGATCCGTAGGTTTCCTCAGACACCCATGACTCACCAAACGTTGCTTAACAGGAATGATCCGTAGGTTTCCTCAGACACCCATGACTCACCAAACGTTGCTTAACAGGAATGATCCGTAGGTTTCCTCAGACACCCATGACTCACCAAACGTTGCTTAACAGGAATGATCCGTAGGTTTCCTCAGACACCCATGACTCACCAAACGTTGCTTAACAGGAAACGTTTACTCACTACTAGTGTTAAGGGGGTCACCGGATTATTTATCTTCTTTTCTCTCTTTCTCTGGGTTGTATCCATTCAGCCCAAATAAGCCTACTGTTTTAAGACATTTATCCCCATCCAGGTGTCGATTTCTTCCTGGCGAGCGACAGCGAGCCAGGATTGTATGGAGAAATCTGGCTTCGCCGGAGAAATGTTTCTATCGAAAAATGTACAGATTTAGCCTGCTGTCAAACACATTCTTTAATAATATGCTGGCTCGCTCCCACTCGCCAGGAAAAAAATCGACACCTGGATGGGGGTCAACGTCTTAAAACAGTAGGCTGCATGGGGCCGAATGGATACAACCCAGAGAAAAAAAGCAAGGTGGGGTCCCTTAACCACAGAGCCACTTATTGCCCTGCCTCGTTGGTGCATGCAGTCATGAAACGTCGTATTTTTAGTATCGTATTTGGAGCATGATATGAAATGACTGTGGTTGCTGTGCCTGTTGATGTAATGTGTATCCGGACTCGCATAAAAAAAAAAAAAAAAAAAAAAAAAAAAAAAAAAATGTTGGGTGAACTTCAAACATAGAAAGCTTAGGTAGTTGTGGGGATAACAGTGTACAATATTTATGTCTCAATTTTTTATTTTTATGTGAGTGAGTGAGTGCCTTCCCCATAGTTGAAAGAGTGACAGTGCCAAAATCAAGGGACGTTCGAGCCAAAATGCCTGGACACACGGAGTTTGAAGCAATTTAAGTCATACACTCCACGTTAGCTTCTCAAAATGTAAGAATATGGCAATCGATCATATTATAGAATGTAGCAACATTGGTGACTTGCCCAACATCAGGGCCGATTGAAATAGCAGTTAGTATGGCTTCTTTATTGATAACGTTAATATGTGGATTGATATAGCAGTTAGTATGGCTTCTTTATTGATAACGTTAATATGTGGATTGATATAGTAGTTAGTATGGCTTCTTTATTGATAACGTTAATATGTGGATTGATATAGTAGTTAGTATGGCTTCTTTATTGATAACGTTAATATGTGGATTGATATAGTAGTTAGTATGGCTTCTTTATTGATAACGTTAATATGTGGATTGATATAGTAGTTAGTATGGCTTCTTTATTGATAACGTTAATATGTGGATTGATATAGTAGTTAGTATGGCTTCTTTATTGATAACGTTAATATGTGGATTGATATAGTAGTTAGTATGGCTTCTTTATTGATAACGTTAATATGTGGATTGATATAGTAGTTAGTATGGCTTCTTTATTGATAACGTTAATATGTGGATTGATATAGTAGTTAGTATGGCTTCTTTATTGATAACGTTAATATGTGGATTGATATAGTAGTTAGTATGGCTTCTTTATTGATAACGTTAATATGTGGATTGATATAGTAGTTAGTATGGCTTCTTTATTGATAACGTTAATATGTGGATTGATATAGTAGTTAGTATGGCTTCTTTATTGATAACGTTAATATGTGGATTGATATAGTAGTTAGTATGGCTTCTTTATTGATAACGTTAATATGTGGATTGATATAGTAGTTAGTATGGCTTCTTTATTGATAACGTTAATATGTGGATTGATATAGTAGTTAGTATGGCTTCTTTATTGATAACGTTAATATGTGGATTGATATAGTAGTTAGTATGGCTTCTTTATTGATAACGTTAATATGTGGATTGATATAGTAGTTAGTATGGCTTCTTTATTGATAACGTTAATATGTGGATTGATATAGTAGTAGTATGGCTTCTTTTATTGATAACGTTAATATGTGGATTGATATAGTAGTTAGTATGGCTTCTTTATTGATAACGTTAATATGTGGATTGATATAGTAGTTAGTATGGCTTCTTTATTGATAACGTTAATATGTGGATTGATATAGTAGTTAGTATGGCTTCTTTATTGATAACGTTAATATGTGGATTGATATAGTAGTTAGTATGGCTTCTTTATTGATAACGTTAATATGTGGATTGATATAGTAGTTAGTATGGCTTCTTTATTGATAACGTTAATATGTGGATTGATATAGTTAGTATGGCTTCTTTATTGATAACGTTAATATGTGGATTGATATAGTAGTTAGTATGGCTTCTTTATTGATAACGTTAATATGTGGATTGATATAGTAGTTAGTATGGCTTCTTTATTGATAACGTTAATATGTGGATTGATATAGTAGTTAGTATGGCTTCTTTATTGATAACGTTAATATGTGGATTGATATAGTAGTTAGTATGGCTTCTTTATTGATAACGTTAATATGTGGATTGATATAGTAGTTAGTATGGCTTCTTTATTGATAACGTTAATATGTTGATTGATAGTTAGTATGGCTTCTTTATTGATAACGTTAATATGTGGATTGATATAGTAGTTAGTATGGCTTCTTTATTGATAACGTTAATATGTGGATTGATATAGTAGTTAGTATGGCTTTTTATTTATAACGTTAATATGTGGATTGATATAGTAGTTAGTATGGCTTCTTTATTGATAACGTTAATATGTGGATTGATATAGTAGTTAGTATGGCTTCTTTATTGATAACGTTAATATGTGGATTGATATAGTAGTTAGTATGGCTTCTTTATTGATAACGTTTAATATGTGGATTGATATAGTAGTATGGCTTCTTTATTGATAACGTTAATATGTGGATTGATATAGTAGTTAGTATGGCTTCTTTATTGATAACGTTATGGATTGATATAGTAGTTAGTTAGTATGGCTTCTTTATTGATAACGTTAATATGTGGATTGATATAGTAGTTAGTATGGCTTCTTTATTGATAACGTTAATATGTGGATTGATATAGTAGTTAGTATGGCTTCTTTATTGATAACGTTAATATGTGGATTGATATAGTAGTTAGTATGGCTTCTTTATTGATAACGTTAATATGTGGATTGATATAGTAGTTAGTATGGCTTCTTTATTGATAACGTTAATATGTGGATTGATATAGTAGTTAGTATGGCTTCTTTATTGATAACGTTAATATGTGGATTGATATAGTAGTTAGTATGGCTTCTTTATTGATAACGTTAATATGTGGATTGATATAGTAGTTAGTATGGCTTCTTTATTGATAACGTTAATATGTGGATTGATATAGTAGTTAGTATGGCTTCTTTATTGATAACGTTAATATGTGGATTGATATAGTAGTTAGTATGGCTTCTTTATTGATAACGTTAATATGTGGATTGATATAGTAGTTAGTATGGCTTCTTTATTGATAACGTTAATATGTGGATTGATATAGTAGTTAGTATGGCTTCTTTATTGATAACGTTAATATGTGGATTGATATAGTAGTTAGTATGGCTTCTTTATTGATAACGTTAATATGGATTGATATAGTAGTTAGTATGGCTTCTTTATTGATAACGTTAATATGTGGATTGATATAGTAGTTAGTATGGCTTCTTTATTGATAACGTTAATATGTGGATTGATATAGTAGTTAGTATGGCTTCTTTATTGATAACGTTAATATGTGGATTGATATAGTAGTTAGTATGGCTTCTTTATTGATAACGTTAATATGTGGATTGATATAGTAGTTAGTATGGCTTCTTTATTGATAACGTTAATATGTGGATTGATATAGTAGTTAGTATGGCTTCTTTATTGATAACGTTAATATGTGGATTGATATAGTAGTTAGTATGGCTTCTTTATTGATAACGTTAATATGTGGATTGATATAGTAGTTAGTATGGCTTCTTTATTGCTAACGTTAATATGTGGATTGATATAGTAGTTAGTATGGCTTCTTTATTGCTAACGTTAATATGTGGATTGATATAGTAGTTAGTATGGCTTCTTTATTGCTAACGTTAATATGTGGATTGATATAGTAGTTAGTATGGCTTCTTTATTGCTAACGTTAATATGTGGATTGATATAGTAGTTAGTATGGCTTCTTTATTGATAACGTTAATATGTGGATTGATATAGTAGTTAGTATGGCTTCTTTATTGATAACGTTAATATGTGGATTGATATAGTAGTTAGTATGGCTTCTTTATTGATAACGTTAATATGTGGATTGATATAGTAGTTAGTATGGCTTCTTTATTGATAACGTTAATATGTGGATTGATATAGTAGTTAGTATGGCTTCTTTATTGATAACGTTAATATGTGGATTGATATAGTAGTTAGTATGGCTTCTTTATTGATAACGTTAATATGTGGATTGATATAGTAGTTAGTATGGCTTCTTTATTGATAACGTTAATATGTGGATTGATATAGTAGTTAGTATGGCTTCTTTATTGATAACGTTAATATGTGGATTGATATAGTAGTTAGTATGGCTTCTTTATTGATAACGTTAATATGTGGATTGATATAGTAGTTAGTATGGCTTCTTTATTGATAACGTTAATATGTGGATTGATATAGTAGTTAGTATGGCTTCTTTATTGATAACGTTAATATGTGGATTGATATAGTAGTTAGTATGGCTTCTTTATTGATAACGTTAATATGTGGATTGATATAGTAGTTAGTATGGCTTCTTTATTGATAACGTTAATATGTGGATTGATATAGTAGTTAGTATGGCTTCTTTATTGATAACGTTAATATGTGGATTGATATAGTAGTTAGTATGGCTTCTTTATTGATAACGTTAATATGTGGATTGATATAGTAGTTAGTATGGCTTCTTTATTGATAACGTTAATATGTGGATTGATTATGTGGTGTGATTATATTAGTGTTGAGTGACGGTGGCGCTAATAAGTCATGTCCCAGCTGTCATTACGTTTGGCTCGCTCTGGGGTGTATTAATGTCTGTCAGATGTTGAATAGGGTGGGTAAGTGTAGGAACATGTTCGTATATTTCACTCGATATGAAGAAATGAAGCTTAGATATTGCTGATACTAATTATTGATCAAAACATACTTGGTGCCGAGACATCACTTATTAGCGCGACTGTACCACCAAGGTCCTACTGACACAGACTGGTGAGCCATTAAGTCTAGAAGTGTAACCCAAGGCCAACGATTCCTTCCTTATCCCCAGACTTCGAAGGGAAAGATCTACTGCTTTTGACATTAAATACCAACCACCTATTTGGACACAGTCAGATACAAATAAATAAATAAATAAATAAATAAATAAATAAACAAATTAATTAATAAAAATAAATAAATAAATATATCAATACATAAACATATATTTTGTTAAGACATATCCTAAGTTGGTAGCATACAGCATTGCTCCTGTAAAGACGTGGACCTGTTTGTGGGTTCCTGTGGTACTGAGTCACTGCATATACCCCCACCAACCAGCCAGCCAGACGAGGGGATAGCGTGAGACAGACACACCCCTCCTATACTCTCTCTCACGATACTTTACCTCATAATCTGCTGTACCCCAGGATGGTTTGGTGGTACCTCTATATAGTCTAGCTTTAGTTTTACTAGCTGGCAGTAAATTACTCGATGGAGTGTTGGTAAATTTGTGTAAAGGCGACAGTGACAAGTAACCCCCCCCCCCCCCCCCCCCCATAAACAAAAATGAACGTGGTTGAGAGAGTCAAAATGTCTGGACACACGGAACTTTAATCAGTTTATGTCATAGGATGAGGGCACTGAGAAAGTTCTAAAGAACACTGATTATTGTAATACCGGTAGAGGAGTGAGAGAGATGTAACATTGCGGCGTGTAGATAGAGATTGTAGGGAACAAGTAAGAGGAAGCGAGTTGGTTAGACTAAATGCTTTTGACTCTACCCTTTCCAGAAGTGCGATATGTGTGGGGGGGGGGGGAACCTCCACACAAAAGCGAACAATACTCGATACATGACCGCACTGTGTGTGCCCACGTACAGAAAAAGAAGCTGTGCGGGGGTTAAGAAACAACGGAGACGGTTGAACATGCCTAACTTCGGGAAGCTGTTTTTAGCAAGAATAGTAATATGGTCTTTCCAAGACAAGTCAGAATAAAAAGAGCCACCATGAATGTTGAGATAAGACGGGTAGATAGATGGAACAAAATGGTTTCCGAACTAATGAAAGCAACAACTGTATACTGAGATTTGTTTTTTTATAAAATATAATACAAAACTTGCAAAACAAACCAAAACAGGAACCGCACAATATAAAGACAAAAAAAAAAAAAAAAAAATGTACAATATGTATGTAATGCATGACACTATTGTCTCTGCATCACATACATATAGTTTTCTTAATTAACAGTATATTTCTCGACAAAATCTTCATAACCGCTAAGTAATAAAAATGAGATGTAAATATACCTTCAGCTAAAAATATCATAACTATTGTATTACATTATTAGGATTCAACCATTTAAAATATCATAACTATTGTATTACATTATTAGGATTCAACCATTTTAACCACACGAGCTCTTCTACTGTATTCTACCTGCATAGGACTACTTTTAACCCCTTTCACCACCATCATACCTTTTAACCCCTTCACCACCATCATACCTTTTAACCCTTTCACCACCATCATACCTTTTAACCCCTTTCACCACCATCATACCTTTTAACCCCTTTCACCACCATCATACCTTTTAACCCCTTCACCACCATCATACCTTTTAACCCCTTTCACCACCATCATACCTTTTAACCCCTTTCACCACCATCATACCTTTTAACCCCTTTCACCACCATCATACCTTTTAACCCCTTCACCACCATTACATAATTTTAACCCCTTCACCACCATTACATAATTTTAACCCCTTCACCACCATTACATAATTTTAACCCCTTCACCACCATTATATTATTTTAACCCTTTCACCACCATCATACCTTTTAACCCCTTCACCACCATCATACCTTTTAACCCCTTTCACCACCATCATACCTTTTAACCCCTTCACCACCATCATACCTTTTAATCCCTTCACCACCATCATACCTTTTAACCCCTTCACCACCATCATACCTTTTAACCCTTTCACCACCATCATACCTTTTAACCCCTTCACCACCATCATACCTTTTAACCCTTTCACCACCATCATACCTTTTAACCCCTTCACCACCATCATACCTTTTAACCCTTTCACCACCATCATACCTTTTAACCCCTTCACCACCATCATACCTTTTAACCCCTTCACCACCATCATACCTTTTAACCCCTTCACCACCATCATACCTTTTAACCCCTTCACCACCATCATACCTTTTAACCCCTTCACCACCATCATACCTTTTGTACTTTTAATTCTGGCTAACAACAGACGATTTTATACAGTTTGTTATAGGCTAGCTTATAAACCCGAATAAAATGGCGCATGTACGCGTGGTATGCCCCAGTGTGTGTGTGCCAGTGTGTGTGTGTGTGGGGGGGGGGGGGGGGGTAGTAATAGTTGGGCGTGTCGTCCTAAACACCCACACATACCAATACACCATGTTTGCCCACACGTATATCTATCACCCACACCCACACACTCTCTCTCTCTCTCACCAGTCCTACCTCACTCTTACATAACTCAGGTAGTCTTAGGTCTCGGTCTCTGTATCTATCTATCTATATCACCCACACACACTCTCTCTCTCTCAAAACTCCTACCTCACTCTTACACAACTCAGGTAGTCTTAGGTCTCGGTCTATCTATCTATCTACTGTATATCACCCACACACTCTCACAAGTCCTACCTCACTCTTACACAACTCAGGTAGGCTAGTCTTAGTTCTCTCTATCTTATCATCTATCTATCTCTTAACCTATCCATCCAACACAGGTAATCTTAGTTCTCTCTATCTTAACCCCTTCACCACCATGACGTAATTTTCATCATATTCTGGTTACCATTAGACGATTTTCTTTAGTTTATAATCTACTTCTAGGACTCTTCTAGCACTTCTGTCCAACATACGTAAATTACCGCTAACGTACATTAATTTTGGTTCTCGATCACTCTTTCAACCTTGGGACACTTGTTACAGACAGTATTGCCTTTTGTCTCCTGCATACACATAGGAAAACAAATATTCGGTTCCATGTCAGTTGAACCAGTGCCACTTTAACCAGTGCTAACTCAACCAGTGGCCATTTCAACCAGTGACCATTTTAACCAGTAACCTAACCTAACCTACTGGTTAAAATGGTCACTGGTTGAGTTAGCACTGGTTGAAGTGGCACTGGTTCAACTGACCTGTCACCCCAATATTCTAGTGATACTCTGGAGATTTGAGCCATTTTAGAGCGATATTGTAGAGATTGTAGCATTATTGTAGCGATATTTGGCATACAATTACTATGTAGCGGACTTGAATGGTAACCCTGGCTCCATTACGTTAAGCATTGGAAGACGGTGGAGGAGGTGGATGTGGAGGAGGAAGGACAGATGGTGGAGGAGGTGGATGTGGAAGAGGTGGAAGGTGGAGGAGGAGGTGGGAGGAAGAGGAAAGAGGTGGAGGAGGTAAGGGAGGAGGTGGAAGGCGGGGGTGCATGTGGAGGAGGTAGGGGAGGAGCTGGAGGAGGAAGGACAGATGGTGGAGGAGATGGAAGGCGGTGGAGGAGGTGGATAAGCTGGTGGAGGAGATGGGAGGAAGAGGAAAGATGTGGAGGAGGTGGCGGAGTAGGAAGGAGGAAGGTAGGACAGATGGTGGTGGTGGTGGAGGAGGATGCCAGATTCATTCAAGACCATTTAAGGCTCGAAGCAGCACACCTGACGACCCGTAAGGCGAAAATCCCACCCTCACACATACAACTCTCACCCTTATCCTCACACCCCCCAGCTACACCCACCATAGCAGACCTCAACGGGGGCATACCAACCAAGCTAAACTAATATCACAAATGCAAAGTATTCGTTTACCCTAGGGGGGGGGGGGGGGGGATGGGCCGCTTTTCTGGACCACTTTCTCCCTTATGTTTAGCCCCATTAGTTATTTAGATGTTAAGATGTTTGCCCCATTAGTTGGTCGATTTTAAGAGCTTTCGCCCCATTTCTTCGTCAACATTTAGACCTTTCGTGCTATTTAGGTGTCGATTTTTTCTCTGGCGAACGATAGTGAGCCTGTAATGTTGGAAGAACCGGCCTTCAGCCAGAACATTTTTCTACCGAAAAATGTACAGTTGGTCAAAGTTCCAGCTGACCCACCCTCGCTCTGGGGCTCGCAGAATTAGCTGGCAATACTGGTGTAGTTGCCAATCAGTGGATATAATAACTTGAATATTGAAACAAATCTACGAACTTTGGGTGAATGTTCGGGATCATACATAGCGATGGATGCATTTTTATTTGAGATAGGCTTACTTTCCCTTGTTTAGTATATGTTCTAACAATGATATAGCCGAAATCAGATCTACCAATCCTAATCTTTGTAAATCACGCCTCCTTCCTACACCAGTATTGCCAGATAATTCTGTTCGCCCCAGAGCGAGGGTGGGTCAGCTGGAACTTTGACCAACTGTACACATTAATCTAGAAGGGGGATCTAATGGATGTTTTGTTTTAAATTTGATGGAGGTCTAGGGAGGAAACTAGACAAATAATGAATACATGCAAAAATCGCCCAAAAAGTGAACCATCCCCACTTAACCCCTTCTATACCGGCGACGTCTTATTAATATCATTATAGCTATATTCAAAATCGTCATGATATAGCTAGAATAAAATAATATAGACGTCGCCGGTACAGCAAGGGTTAAGATCTATTACCTAACTTTAACTGCATTGTATTGTATGATTTGTCTTAATTTATTTTGATAAAAGTATGGCGAAAAATGGGTAATGCAAAAAAACATGATAAAACAACTGCCATTTTCGCATTCATAAATATTGTTATGAAAAGCTTGGAATCTTAACCCATTTAGTGTCAGGGACGTTCTCTTCATACTTTTTCTAGCCTCCATCAAGCTTATAAAAACACCCTCAAGACACCCCTATCAATAAAAAGGTGTACATTTTACGATAGCATAAAGTTTGCAGGACGTCGCCGGTACAGAAGGAGTTAACCCCTCTGTACCGGCGCCGTTCTTTTGACTTTATTCTGGCTACTATTAGATGATTTCATTCAATGATAAAGGATCTCCAGCAATTAACAGGTTTCTAACTATCTCACTTAAGGGGGGTGACCTGCTTTTGGTTTTTTTCTGTCCTTTTCTCGCTTTCTCTGGCTTGTATCCATTCGGCCCCATTCAGCCAACTATTTTAAGACGTTTATCCCTATCTAGGTGTCGATTTCTTCCTGGCGAGCGATAGCGAGCCAGCATTATAATTATGAAGAAATCCGGCTTCGCCGGAGACATTTTTCTTTCGAAAAATTTACAAATTTAGCCTGCTCTCAAACACAACTAAAAAATATGCTGGCTCGCTACCGCTCACCAGTAAAAAATAGGCACCTGGATGGGGATAAACGTCTTAAAACAGTAGGCTAAATGGGGCCAAATGGATACAAGCCAGAGAAAGATAGAAAAGGACAGAACAAAAACAGGTCACCCCCCTTAACCCTTTGTACTACCCCAGATCCTTCTAAAACTGGACAAAATCGCCTAAATATAGTTAGAGATAAACTAAAAAGACTGGCCGGTACAGGTGTTAAGGGGAGATCTCCACTTGAGGGATTTTTTTTTCTTGACCCCTTTCTCCCTCATGTTTAGCCCCATTGCCTTTGATATTATAAAACGTTTGCCCCATTAGTTTAGCGATTTTAAGAACTTTCACCCCATATTAAGACCTTTCCTGCAATTCAAGTGTCGATTTTATCCTGGCGAGCGATAGCGAGCCTGAAATTTAAGAGGAATCGGCCTTCGGCCTGGACATTTTTCTACCGAAAAATGTACACATTTATCTTGAAAGGGGGTCAAGGGGGTTTAATTTTAAGTTTGATGGAGGTTAAGGTAATAAACTTAAAACCTCCCCTTAACCCAGCCCTGAATATCGCACCAGGCTACACTCGCCTACGCTCACACTTAAACAACAACTTTCTACAGTTTGCATATATCCGTGACCTAAATGCTCTCTTCTGAAAGTCATCTCTCGTATTTGGGTTATAATATACAAATCACGTCGCGGATCCAAAGTCAATGGTCAAATAGGTAATAGTAATAGTTTAAATATTATATTAATTATTAATAAACAAATATATGAATACTTAAATATAGCTAATATAGCAAGGATTGGAGCAGGCATGAGTGTAGTAGCGTTAGTAAGTCTGTAGAACAAATCCATGATAGCCTGTGAACTGGTCTGTATTTCGGCTCTATTTTCAAGGGCTCTGTTGATGACGTCATTACCTCCCTTAAAGGTGAATTACATAAGCTGCACACCAAGTAAGATGTATATTTTGTATGCATCAAAACATATTAAGGATGCTCAGGTTTGTGTATAATAAAGTCAATTGACGTCAGTACAGAAAACAAATATTCAAACATTTTTTATATCTGGCGGCGTCTGGTAGTTGACTGTCTTGCAAATTTCGCGCCTTCCAGTATTGTGATGACGTCATAGATTCCGATAGTTGTCAGGCAACAGAAATTTACCTTTAATTTGACCCAATTTATTTTATATGTTAGAGGCAAATTTAAGTATATGCCCAATAATGGTGTATTAGTAGAGCATTTAACATTTTGCTGAATAACTTATCTCACTGTTTTTTTTTTTCATCTTTGTGTAATTCACCTTTAAAATATAAATATCTTATATAAATGTGTTTGCTATTTTAGGGACAAAACTATAACAAAACAAAGCACATATGTATTATTCGTCATATTAACACGCTTTGAAAAATGAAAAAAACAATAAGTTATTTTAACCCCTTCTTGACCGAGATGTCTTTTCAGTTATAGTCTAGCTATATTTAGACGATGTTATGCAGTTTAAGAAGGATCTGTGGTAGTACAAAGGGTGAAGGGAGATAGTACCAAGCCTCTTAATAGCTGGAGGCCCTTTTTAAACTTAATAAATCGTCTAATATTTGCCAGAATAGAATGAAAAGGACGTCGCCGGTAGAGAAGGGGTTAATGTGTATGTGAGAGACAAGAGCCAATCAGTCACTATGAGGCCTAACTCATCTTAAGGGAGATTTCCACTAGAGGGATTTTTTCTGGACCTCTCCCTTTCTCCCTCATGTTTAACGCCATTGTTTTTGAGATTTTAAGACGTTCACCCCATTAGTTTAGCGATTTTAAGAACTTTCGCCCTATTTCTGTCAATTTTTAAGATTTAAGTGTTAGATTTTTTTTCCTGGTGAGCGATAGCGAGTCTGTAATTCAAGAGGAACCGGCCTTCGGCCAGGACATTTTTCTACCGAAAAATGTACAAATTTATCACTAGGGGGTGCAATTATACGCTTGATAGAGGTCTAGGGAACAAACTAAAAACCTGCCCCTTAATTCTGGGGCCGGGTTTGGGTCCGGAGGTGAGGGTGAGGCCGCCCACGTCACAGGTATAACATGGTGGTGCCGCCCTACCCTGGGGCTGGGTCGTCGTGGGCTGACCTAAGGGGCGTTGCTCTGGAATACCACCATACCTACAACACCACCAGCCATATAAGGTCCTCAAACCATAGTCTCTAACGCCCAGGTGTGCGTTTCTCTCTCATCCTCTCCCAGCCAGCAGTCACCCACGCCCACACCCAGCCCACACTATACCTTTACGAAATATGAACCAGTCACAAGGTTGAACAACCCTCACGCCCACGAATCCATGCTGAGGGGCGTCATGATTCACTCAAAGACACCTCACAATCTCCAGGTTACGTCAGCCTTGGCAACACTTCTCCTCCATACGTTATTAACCCCTTCTATACCGGCGAGTCCTTTTAACCCGTTCAGTACCAGGGGCGTCCTTCTCATCGTATTCTGGCAACTATTAAGGGGAGGTATTTAGTTTGTTCCCTACTTTTTCATCAAGCTTAAAATTACACTCCCTAGACCCCCTTTCAAAATAAATTTGTACATTTTTCGGTAGAAAAATGTCCCGGCCGGAGGCCGGTTGCTTTTAAATTACAGGCTCGCTATCGCTCGCCAGGAAAAAATTGACACCTTTACGGCACGAAAGGTCTTAAAATTGACAGAAATGGGGCAAAATGTCCAAACTACTAGGGCGAAGGTCTTAAAATCTCAAAAGCAACGGGGCTAAACATGCGGGAGAAAGGGGTCCAGAAAAAAAAAAAAATCCCTCGAGTGGAAATCTCCCCTTAAGCGATTGTATTCAGCTTAGGAAAGACCTCTGAATAAACACTAACAAGGCTTCCCAACTATCTCTACTCCCCCCCCCCCCCCCCCCCCCCCACACACACACACACTATGTTAGCTATACGGTACCGCAGCTCTTTCCTAAGCGGCAAAGTATCGTCGAAAGAAAATTAATAGAGCTCGGATAAAATACAAGACGCGTCGCTGGTACTGAAAGGGTTAACTGTATTCTGGCCGCTGTTAGACCATCTTATTCAGTTTAAAAAGGGTCTCCAGGAAGTAACAGGCTTTGAACTATCGCGTTTAAGGGGAGGTATTTAGTTTGTTCCCTAGACCTCCATCAAGCTTAAAATTACACCCCCTTGAGTCCCTTTCAAGATAAATTTGTACATTTTTCGGTAGAAAAATGTCCCGGCCGAAGGCCGGTTCCTCTTAAATTACAGGCTAGCTGTCGCTCGCCTGGAAAAAATCGACACCTAAATGGAACGAAAAGTCTTAACATTGACAGAAATGGGGAGAAAGTTCTTAAAATCGCCAAACTAATGGGGCGAACGTCTTAAAATATCAAAAGCAATGGAGGTCAACATGAGAGAGAAAGGGGTCAAGAAAAAAAATCCCTCAAGTGGAAATCTTCCCTTAATACCCTCTGCCCTTCACCAATATACTGTATACAGACAGTGTGTGGGGTGGGGGTGGGGGTGTGGGGGGGTGGGGGGGTGGGGGGGTGGGGGTGGGGGTGGGGGTGTGGGGGGGTGGGGGTGTGTGGGGGTGTGGGGGTGTGGGGGTGTACTCTATAACCTTGCTACTACCCTCCTTCCACATATTTGATAGTTAGTTACTTCCTTGAGACCAACGCCCACGAGTTGAGGCTCATAGTTCAACTGGTCCCACACTATAGTCTGTTCATTCTAGGTTGGGTCCTAACTAATAACCTCATATAACTCAACAACGACAAGAGTAACCGAGTTTATATGTATAACAAATAGGAAGACTTGGCTAGGGAATATGTGTACAAATTGACAGCTCATTCGCTCCAGCCCTTTTTGAGTTACAGAGGTTAGAGGTTACGATTTCTGCCCAACCTACTAACAGGCTTAAGGGGAGATCTCCACTTGAGGGATTTTTTTTCTTGGCCCCTTTCTCCCTCATGTTTAGCCCCATTGCTTTTGATATTATAAAACGTTCGCCCCATTAGTTTAGCGATTTTAAGAACTTTCACCCCATATTAAGACCTTTCGTGCCATTCAGGTGTCGATTTTATCCTGGCGAGCGATAGCGAGCCTGTAATTTAAGAGGAACCGGCCTTCGGCTGGGACATTTTTCTACCGAAAAATGTACAAATTTATCTTGAAAGGGACTCAAGGGGGTGTAATTTCAAGCTTGATGGAAGTTTAGGAAGCACACTAAAAACCTCCCCTTAATTCGAACTATCTCACTTAACCCTTTTTACTACCACAGATCCTTTTAAAAATGCACAAAATCGTCTAATAGTAGCCAAAATAAAATTATACCGCCGGCACCGGTACTGAAAGGGTTACTACCGTCCGTCCGTCCGTCAAATGATACCGCCGGCACCGGTACTGAAAGGGTTACTACCGTCCGTCCGTCCGTCATTAAGGGAGCCCACCTGTTTCTTTTGTTTTCTCTTTCCCTCGCTCTCTCTTTGGCTTGTATCCATTCGGCCCCATTCACCCTACTGTGTTAAGACGTTTACCCCCATCCAGGTGTTAATATTTTCCTGGCGAGCGGTAGCGAGCCAGCATATATATATATATTTTTGTTGTGACAGCAAGCTAAATATGTACATTTTTCGATGGAAAAATTTCTCCGGCGAAGCCGGATTTCTCTATGCAACGCTGGCGAGCGATATCGCTCGCCAGGAAAAAATCGACACCTGGATGGGGATAAACGTCTTAAAACAGTTGGCTGAATGGGGCCGAATGGATACAAGCCAGAGAAAGTGAGAAAAGGAGAGAAAGATAACAAAAGCAGGTGACCCCCCTTAATATACAGAGAGTGTGTGTGTGTGTGTGTGTGTGTGGTGTATTAACCTTGCTACTCTCATACAACAGATCTGATAGTTCCTGGAGACCAACGCCCACAGTTGAGGCGCACAGTTCAATTGACCACTTGCGAGTTTCAGGCTATAAGGAAGTTGGAGCCGTAAACATCGATACTTAGCAGAATTTCCAGCTAACATACGGTCGTAGCGTACATAAAACCAAATTCAACATGCATTTTATCCATTAAAAACTTACATTATGATTGCATTTCTTTCTTATATCAATGTTCACGGCTCCAACTTCCTTTTAGCCTGAAACTCACAAGTAGTCAATTGGTCCACGTAATGCAATGTGGCTATACTGAGAACCATTGCTATGTATTTCTCGAATGCCATTAATTAAGTGGAGGTATTTAGTTTGTTCCCTAGACCTCCATCAAGCTTAAAATTACACCCCCTTGAGTCCCTTTCAAGATAAATTTGTACATTTTTCGGTAGTAAATTGTCCCGGCCAAAAGCCGGTTCCTCTTAAATTACAGGCTCGCTATCGCTCGCCAGGATAAAATCGACACCTGAATTGCACGAAAGGTCTTAATATGGGGTGAAAGTTCTTAAAATCGCTAAACTAATGGGGCAAACGTTTTATAATATCAAAAGCAATGGGGCTAAACATGAGGGAGAAAGGGGTCAAGACAAAAATCCCTCAAGTGGAAATTCTCCCCTTAAACCTATCAAGAAACGATACTTCCTGGCTATTATCAGACTATTTATTCAGATTAGGGAGGGTATATGGAAGTCACGAGGTTTAATTGAGTCAGTCTTCACCCTTTTAATTCCCACTGATCCTTCCCATGCTGTATGCAATCGTCTAGTGGTAGCCAAAATATTTCAAAACGCGCGTCATGATACTCAAAGGGTTAAATCAGATATTCACAAAATAAGACGGCCCCAAATTATTTAAGGAGGGATGGTTCACTTTTTGGGCGATTTTTGCATGTATTCATTATTTTTCTAGTTTCCTCCCTAGACCTCCATCAAATTAAAAAATACAAAAAACATCCATTAGATCCCCCTTCTAGATTAATTTGTTCTTCCAACATTACAGGCTCACTATCGTTCGCCAGGGAAAAAATCGACACCTAAATAGCACGAAAGGTCTAAATATTGACGAAGAAATGGGGCGAAAGGCCTTAAAATTGACTAACTAGTGGGGCAAACATCTTAACATCTGAAAACTAATGGGGCTAAACATGAGGGAGAAAGTGGTCCAGAAAACCGGCCCAAAATGATATAAAGGAGATGATTTGTTTTATTCCTAGTGCAGTTGGGTACAGTACATGATGCGAGTGATGTCCAGTATTCGATAAATGGTTATCAATCTTGGTCATGTGCTGTTCTTATAACGGTCTTGATGGTGTAATGGTTAGAGTGTTTAAGATGTGCATGTCGTATCCCAGGTTCGAATCCCCGGTAGGATCACACGCTTTCATTAATGTCATTGGGAGGTGTATGGCGTTGGGAGTGATATAAATAAATTAGATTATCTGCAAAGAGAACACAGTCTGGGGTGTGCATAGACCAGGAGTTAGGACCCCCCCCCCCCCCCCCCAACCACCACCACCACCACACCCGGACTGGCTACTAATATAACACAAAGAACCCCCTTGTGTGTGTGTGTGTGGGACTGTGACCCCCCCCCCCCCCCCCCACCCCCCCATGGGTATGTCATGTAGAGTGACTGTTGAGAGTGATATACCAGAGTGCAGCCTGGGGGTATATTTTATCAAACCCCCCCGGCTTTCGGCCTGGAAATTTGTCTTCCGATAAATGTACAAATTTATCTAAAAAGGGAATCTTGGGGATGTTTTTTAAGCTTGATGGAGGTCTAGAGAGGAAACTAAAACAATATATATATAAATAAATCGACCCATTGCTTCAAGGAAACAAACTAAAAATCTCCCCCGAAAGACCCACTCACCACCCATAATAAGACCTGACCTATAGACCGGGCTAGCATCAAGCACATTGTTTGCGGGAATTACGCAGTGGAAAGGATTGAGCAAGTGACGTCAAACCTTTCCCGCGGCAGTGGCAGAAGGTGCGGCCGGGGAAAGAATGAGGAGAGGGGGGGGGGGGGGGGGGACACAAGCACGGTCACGTAACAGGGGTATATTCGGAACTGACCTGACCCCTTATGTACAGTGGAAGTTAATAAGTGTTGTCAGATATTTCACAAAGTTTCGGACATTGACTAATACTCTGAGGGATAAGCACTTTTCCCAGTAACTATAAAGATACCAATAACACTTGTTGAGCGAAAACCACTGGAATCTATGACAACACTTAATACCCCCGATTGTACAGTCGCGCTAATAGGTGATGTCTCGGCGCTGATTATGGTTTGATTAATAATTGGTACCAGCAATAATTACACATGCTTATTTTTATGTTAGTGAGATATACAAACATGTTCCTACACTTACCCACCCTATTCATCATCTGACAGACATTACTACAGCACAGAGCGAGCCAAACGTAATGACAGCTGGGACATGGCTTATTCGTGCGACCGTACATTTGGCCAAATAAGTTGTATCGCCGCTGTCATTACGTTTTCCTTGCTGTATTAATGTCTGTCAGATGTCGAATAGGGTGTTTAAGATATGAAGATGGTTTTACATCTCACTCTGAACATTGATTTATACCGGTACTTTAGATATTGCTGATACCAATTATTGATCGAAATATACTTGGTGCCGCGATATCACTTATTTGGCCGACTGTACCATCACGCCTTTTTAACTTGGATTCTGGCTAACACTAGATGCTTCTATACAGTTTAAGAAGGAGCTATAGAATTCATATAATCACCAACCCACCAATTAACTTACAAATAAACCTAATTAATGAAATCAAGTAAACTAATGAATACATGTGGTACTCCAAGGATTCGAACATTGGATAGTCACACCGAAATTCCGCACATTATCCATTACGCTATCGAGACAGAAAGTTTATTGAAGTCGTATTTACCCATTTGAGTCGCATAGGCAGGCTACAAACTAAAGAAAATCGTCTAATGGTGACCAGAATATTATCAAGTTTACGTAATGGTAGTGAAGGGGTTAAGGGGGAATCTATTTCTTCATTTATATATTTTATATATATATATATATATATATATATATATATATATATATATATATATATATATTTAGTATCTTCCTAGACCTCCATCAAGCTTACCCCCCCCCCCCAGATATATTTTGTTATAATTTTTCGATAGACAAATGGTTGGTTCCTCTTAAATTACAGGCTCGCTATCGCTCGCCAGGGAAAAAATCGACACCAAAATGGCACAGAAAGTCTTAATACTAACAAGGAAATGGGGCGATAGGTCTTAAAATTGCCAAACTAATGGGCCGAACTATATACAATCTGAAAACTAATGGGGCTAAATATGAGGAAAAAGGGTGAATAGACACACGCCCCCATCTCCCCTCGAGGCGGCAGGTGATATTTACTGGTTTATTAACATCTTAAGTTTCCTCACTAGGCCTCCATTAAGGGGAGATTTCCACTTGAGGGACTTTTTTCTTGACCCCTTTCTCCCTCATGTCTAGCCCCATTGCTTTTAAGATTTTAAGATGTTTGCCCCATTAGTTTGGTGATCTTTAAGAATTTCCGCCCCATTCTGTCAATTTTAAGACCTTTCATGCCATTTAGGTGTCGATTTTATCCTGGCGAGCGATAGCAAGCCTGTAATTTAAGCATAATCGGGCTTCGGCCGGGACATTTTTCTACCGAAAAATGTACAAATTTATCTTGAAAGGGGGTCAAGGGTGTGAAATTTTAAGATTGCTGGAGGAGTAGGAAACAAACTAAAAACCTCCCCTTAAGCCTAAACAAAATCCTCAACATCCCCCTTCGAGATTAATTTGTACATTTTTAGGTCGAAAAATGTAACGACCGAAAGACGGTTCCTCCTAAATTACAGGCACGCTATCGCTCGCCAGGAACAAAATCGACACCTAAATGGCATGAAAGGTCTTAATATTGAAAAATAAATGGGGCAAAAGGTCTATAAATCGACAAACTAATGGGGTGGCGAACGTCAAATAATCCTCAAAACCAATGGGGCTAAACACGAGGGAGTAGGGAGTCTAGAAAACCAATGGGGCTAAACACGAGGGAGTAGGGAGTCTAGAAAACCAATGGGGCTAAACACGAGGGAGTAGGGTCTAGAAAACCAATGGGGCTAAACACGAGGGAGTAGGGAGTCTAGAAAACCAATGGGGCTAAACACGAGGGAGTAGGGAGTCTAGAAAACCAATGGGGCTAAACACGAGGGAGTAGGGAGTCTAGAAAACGACCTGCCTACCCTTACCGTGTGTCTCCAGGTAACAACAACAATAAACAAACAAGCGTGACCACAATACAGCCAGGTAGATAACAAAAGAATATTATAACAGAGAAAAGAGGAGTTGGGCTGGAGGTTCTTTGGAAGTGATCCAAGTAACCAAAAATCCTGACAAGATATACGGTATATATCACCTATAGTGATATCTATCTATCCATTATATACACCGGTATATATATATATATATATATAGAGAGAGAGAGAGAGAGAGAGAGAGAGACAGAGGGAGAGAGCGAGAGAGAGCGAGAGCGAGAGAGAGATTATTAAGAATCGTTGCCAGGAAGAGAGGTAGACGACGCTACTCTTCCGTCTAGCATCATCCCCCTCATTAGGCAGTGCACAGAATCCTGCCTTCCCCGTAACTTACCATTTTCATGTGTTCGCCACTCTTCTAGCGGCACCAAGGAGCGCGACGCCCCTCGTTATGGGTGGTGATTTGGTGCAGTAGACTGTTTGAAGCGACAGCTGGCTCCCTTGCGAGGATGGGCTCGTCTGGCACTTTTTGCAGTTCGACATCTAGGGCTCTCTTGAAGTTGTCTAACGAGATGCCCCTCATGTCTCTTACTCGCCGTGGGAGTTTGTTGAAGAGACGTGGGCCTCTGTGTGATAACCAGCCCTCTCGCAGAGAGCCCATAGCACCCCTGTTATTCATCCGGGGGATTTCGCATTCCCAGCCTCTCCTATCACTGAACGGACTATCAGGGTATGTAGATTTGGTACTAAACCCTCTGCGATTTTCCACGTGTATATTATTAGGTAACTCACAAAAACACCCAAATGCTCCGGCTAGGGTTACGAGAGTTAAGAAGAGGGAGTCTGTATGTGTGAGAGTGAGTGGAGGAGTGGGTGGAAGGTGGGAAGGAGTGGATGGAGGGTGGGGAGGAATAGGTGGAGGGTGGGGAGGAATGGGTGGAGGGTGGGAAAGAGTGGGTGGAGGATGGGAAGAACTTTTTTCCAGGGCTCTTTTGAAGTTGTTTAAGGGGAGATATCCACTTGAGGATTTTTTTTGTTCACCCCTTTCTCCCTCATGTTTAGCCCCATTGCTTTTGATATTATAAAACGTTTGCCCCATTAGTTTAGCAATTTTAAGAACTTTCACCCCATATTAAGACCTTTCGTGCCATTCAGGTGTCGATTTTATCCTGGCGAGCGATAGCGAGCCTGTAATTTAAGAGGAACCGGTCTTTGGCCGGGACATTTTTCTACCGAAAAAATATGTACAAATTTATCTTGAAAGGGACTCAAGGGGGTGTAATTTTAAGCTTGATGGAGGTCTAGGGAACAAACTAAATACCTCCTCTTAACGAGATGCCCCTTATGTCTCTTACTGTCCGTGGTTTGTTTGTGATAACCAAGACTCTCGTAAAGAGCAAACAGCACCCCGAGACGGCATCAACATAAGTGAAATTCCACTTGAGGAATAGGAACGGCTTCCGGAGAGCGACTGGGGCGGCAGATTTCTCTTCTGCTGTGACATTAGTGGGGGGGGTGTGGTGGGGGGGGGGGGGGGGGGGGGGGGGTGTAGATGTGTGTGTGTGTGTGTGTGTGTGTGTAGATGCAGGTGAGTGTGTGTAGATGTGAGTGTGTGTAGATGTGAGTGTGTAGGTGTGTGTGTAGATGTGGGGATGGTGGGTTGTAGATATGTGTGTGTACTCACCTAATTGTAGTATACAGGATTTGAGCCTAAGCTCGTGTTGTCCTGTCTCTCTCTCTACATTTATCCAATTTTGCTTTAAAAGTTTGGATATTTCTTGCTCCCACCACCTCCCCATCCAACTTATTCCAACACTCAATGCTTCTATACGGGAAGCTGAACTTTCTTACATCAGACTTACATATAACTTTCCTCAACTTACAATCATGACCCCTGGTTCTTCCCTCGTCCCTCACCACAAAATCTCCCTTGTCGATCTTCTCAAAACCTTTCACACACTTAAACATCATGATCATGTCACCTCTCTCTCTCCTCTCCCTCAGCGTTGGCAGCTTTAGCCTCTCCAATCTCTCCTCATAATGTGTGTGTGTGTGTGTGTGTGTGTGTGTGTGTGTGTGTGTGTGGGTGTGTGTGTGTGTGTGTTTGTGTGTGTGTGTGTAGATATGTGTCTGTGTGTGTAGATATGTGTTTTGTGTGTTGATATATGTGTGTGTGTGTGTGTCTGTGTATATATATGTGTATGTGTGTGTGTGTGTGTGTGTGTGTGTGTGTGTGTGTGTGTGTGTGTGTGTGTAGATATGTGTGTGTGTGTGTAGATATGTGTGTGTGTGTGTAGATATATGTGTGTGTGTGTGTGTGTCTGTGTATATATGTGTGTATGTGTGTGTGTGTGTGTCTGTGTATATATATGTGTGTATGTGTGTGTGTGTGTGTATGTGTGTGTGTATGTGTGTGTGTGTGTGTCTGTGTATATATATGTGTATGTGTGGTGTTGTGTATGTGTGTGTGTGTGTGTGTGTGTGTGTGTGTGTGTGTGTGTGTGTGTGTGTGTGTGTGTGTGTGTGTGTGTGTGTGTGTGTGTAGATATGTGTGTGTGTGTGTGTGCATAACCACCCACTCAAGTCCTGCTCACACCCCATTGTTTTGTTGACTTGCCGGTACTCTCGGCAACTATATCCTGAGGGTCTTGTTGCCTCGGTATCGGCAACTATATCCTGAGGGTCTTGTTGCCTCGGTATCGGCAACTATATCCTGAGGGTCTTGTTGCCTCGGTATCGGCAACTATATCCTGAGGGTCTTGTTGCCTCGGTATCGGCAACTATATCCTGAGGGTCTTGTTGCCGGTATCGGCAACTATATCCTGAGGGTCTTGTTGCCTCGGTATCGGCAACTATATCCTGAGGGTCTTGTTGCCTCGGTATCGGCAACTATATCCTGAGGGTCTTGTTGCCTCGGTATCGGCAACTATATCCTGAGGGTCTTGTTGCCTTGGTATCGGCAACTAAACATGGGCTGATTTGCATATACAAAGTTGGTATTTTTAGTGGTTAGGGGAGCCCACCTCGCTTTTTTTTTCTCTTTCTCTCCCTCTCTCTTTGGCTTGTATCCATTCGGCCCCATTCAGCCTACTGTTTTAAGACGTTTACCCCCCATCCAGGTGTCAATATTTTCCTGGCGAGCGGTAGCGAGCCAGCATATATATATATATTTTTTACAGCAAGCTAAATTTTGTACATTTTTCGATAAAAAATGTCTCCGGCGAAGCCGGATTTCTTCATACAATGCTGGCTCGCTATCGCTCGCCAGGAACAAATCGACACCTGGATGGGGATAAACGTCTTAAAACAGTTGGCTGAATGGGGCCGAATGGATACAAGTCAGAGAAAGAGAGAAAAGGAGAGAAAGATAAAACAAAAGCAGGTGACCCCCCTTAAGTTGTAAAATATAAACTGAGACGATACTAATAACCTTGTAATAAAATGTTATACAGTATTGTAAGTGGAGTGTATGTAAATTGTTAAATCTATTGTTAAATCTATTGTTAAATCTATTGTTACATCTTCATTATCACGGAATGGTGGTGCAACGCTCTTTTTGGGTCATAATCAATAATACTTTTCAGAGTTTGATCTTTTGTTTGTTTTCATTGCTCTTGTTTATTTTGCCTTTGTTCACTTTTACTGCACTAATACTAAAGTTTATTATTGGGGACAAATATAATTATATATACTATTGTTGTGTATCAGCCCTCCTTGTCATGAAAAACTAAAGTATATGAAACACAAACTGTATATCAAAATTGTATACATCTTTATGACAATACATTTTTTTTTTAGTAATATAAGATGCCAATTGCCAAGAAGAGATGTCGGAAAGAGTAGTGTGTGTGTGTGTGTGTGTGTGTGTGTGTGTGTGTGTGTGGGGGGGTGTGGGGGGGGGGGGGGGGGGATATATGTGTGTCGCCTCCGTTTACTTTCTCCTCCCCCCCACCCCCCGTAAAACAGGAAGGGGAGGTGTTTACGTTCCAGTTGGAGATGGTACTGCTAAACAAAATGGGTAGTTCTTTCCTTTCTCCCAGCCCATCTCTCTCCACTCCATCCATCCCTCCACCTCATTCTCGGTCTACTTCTCCCTCACGCTCTCCATGTGACACACCACTTTAACCCATTCAATACCGGTGACATCCTTTTTATTATATTCTGGTAAATATTGGACGATTTTATTCAATTTAAGAAGAGCCTCCGGCAATTAACAGGCTTTGAACTCTCTCAATTAACCCTTTCTACTACCCCAGCTCCTCCTTAAGCTGCACAAAATCGTATACATATAGGTCTATCTATCTATATATCTATCTATATATCTATCTATATATCTACCTATATATCTATCTATATATCTACCTACTCAGGCACATAGCCCATTTTTATATATTGATGTATTTTTTTAGCTGGGGGGGTGGCCGACTCGAGACAGAGCCTTAATATAGGTAGCCTAGACAAACTCATACAGACTTCGCCGGTACAGTAGGGGTTAAGGGGAGAGTGACCGTTTGTTTGGTCTATTAATTCATTTATTCATATGTTGTTTTTTAGTTTCCTCCCTAGACCTTCATCAATCTTAGAAAAACACCCCCTAGACCCCCCCCCCCCCTCCCCTTCAAGATCAATTTGTAAATTTATCGGTAGAAAAATTTCCCGGCCGAAGGCCGGTTCCTCCTAAAATTCCAGGCTCGCTATCGCTCGCCAGGAAATAATCGACACTTAAATGGCACGAAAGGTCTTAAAATTGACAACGAAATGAGGCGAAAGGTGTTAAAATCGCCAAACTAATGGGCCGAACGTCTTATAATCTCAAAACTAGTGGGGCTAAACATTAGGGAGAAGGAGGTCCAGAAAAACGTTCTGCCTCCCCTTACTAGTACAGTATAGTAATAAATAGCACAATTGACAGCTTCGTATTCCAGAGGGGGGGGGGGGGCCCCCCCCCACTGCAGAGAAAGTGGTTGCCAGCGTGCGAAGGCCGTTGTAAGGGAGGGGGTAGTGGTCTGATTGTTGGCCTATTGATTTAATAGCTAGACGTCTACTCCATCAAGCTTGGTGTTTATATACGAATGTACAATATTTAAACAAGTAGTAGTAGTAGTAGTAGTAGTAGCCAACCTTACATCAATGGGTCTTTGGTTTCCCGGGCGTTTCCGCACCCTCCTCAGCTCCCCGCCATGGAGTGGCTTCGGTCACCCAGGCTTTATTGTGGTCGGCAGGGAGGGTTCTGTGGGGGCGCTCGGTTATGGCCTTGGCCTTGCTCGGGGCCTTGGGGCTGTTCGGCCAGGCAGCTTGGGGGGGAACAACAACAACAACACCAACCTTACATGAATACAGTAGCAGTAATGGTTTGGTGTGAAGAATGTAGTAGTGGAAGTGCTTGTGGTGACAGGGGTAGTTATGGTGGTGATAGGTTGTGGTAGTACACATGACAGGTAGGAGAGTGGTAGTGGTGGTATATAGTAGGCCTAAAGAGAGTGGGGGTGGGGGTGGTAGGCCTAAGGGGAGATAGGCTTTTTTTTTTTTTTTTTTTTTTTTTTTTTTGGGCCCCCTTCTCCCTCGGTGTTTAATCACATTGTTTTTTTGTTTTTTTAGATTTTAAGACGTTCGACGTATAACTTTACACCCCATTTCTTTCTCAATGTTAAGACCTTTCGTGCCATTCAGGTGCCTCTCCTGGAATTTTAAGAGGAACCGGCCTTCGGCCTGGAAATTTTGCTATCGAAAAATGTACACAGTTATCTTGAAGGGGGGTTTGTTTTTTTCTTTTCTTCTAAGCTTGATGGAGGTCCAGCGAGAAAACTAAGAAATATAGTAATACATTAATTAATAGACCAAAAAAACCCGTCCCTTCTCCCCTTAAACCAGTAGCTCTCAACCCTTGCCTTATCATCGAAGGCCATCTAAACTAGTGTCAACAAAAAAATCGTAACCTAACTCGACCATTGGGTCGAGTTTGCCATCGGTTGAGAGTACCGGTACCTTACCTTTGGATACCTTTGGATGTGTTCGCCGCTCCTCTAGCGGCACCAAGGAGCGCGACGCCCCTCGTTATGGGTGGTGATTAGGTGCAGTAGACTGTTTGAAGCGACAGCTCGCTCCCTTGCGAGGATGGGCTCGTCTGGCACTTTTTGCAGTTCGACATCTAGGGCTCTCTTGAAGTTGTCTAACGAGATGTCCCTCATGTCTCTTACTCGCCGTGGGAGTTTGTTGAAGAGACGTGGGCCTCTGTGTGATAACCAGCCCTCTCGCAGAGAGCCCATAGCACCCCTGTTATTCATCCGGGGGATTTCGCATTCCCAGCCTCTCCTATCACTGAATTTCATGACTATCAGAGTATGTAGGTTTGGTACTAAACCCTCTGCGATTTTCCACGTGTATATTATTAGGTAACGTTCTCTTCTACGTTCCAGTGAGTACAGATTCAGTGCTCTTAAACGCTCCCAATAGTGTAGATGTTTTATCGAACTTATATGCGAAGTGAAATTTCTTTGTACACTCTCTACGTCATTTATTTCACCTGCTTTGTATGGGGATGTTAATACGCTACAGTATTCAAGCCGCGGTAGCACTAGAGATTTGAAGAGAGTTATCATAGGCAATTCACCGCGTGTTTTAAAAGTACGCAGAATCCAACCCGTTAGACGTTTCGCAGCCGCCACTTTGACCTGGTTATGTACTTTGAAACCCATATTTTCAGACATTAATACCCCAAGGTCTTTCACACTGTCTTTCCGTTCTATTATGTGGTTAGATTCTGTTAAGTAATTTGTAATTTCTTTAACACCATTATTATCTCCGTACCGTATTAATTGGAATTTTTCCTCATTGAATTGCATGTTGTTTTCCCTGGTCCACTGGAACACTACATTCATGTCTTCCTGCAGTCGGCCTGTGTCCTCTTGTGTGTTTACTATCTTGCTTAATTTTGTGTCATCAGCAAAAGACGACACCGTACTGTGTCTGGTGTTGGTATCTATGTCGCAAATTAGTATGAGGAACAGAAGGGGCGCTAGCACTGTTCCTTGGGGCACTGAGCTTTTGACATCCGAAGGCTCAGAAGTGACTTGGTTTACTGCTACCGATTGTTTTCGGTTTACGAGGAAATTGTATATCCACCGTCCGATTTTCCCAGTTATACCTTTTGCTTTCAGTTTGTGGGCTATTATACCATGGTCACATTTATCAAATGCCTTAGCAAAATCGGTGTAAATGACATCCACGTTTTTCTTTTCTTCTAGCGCTTTAAGAATTTTGTCATAGTGTTCCAAAAGTTGTGAGAGACATGATCTTCCCGCTCTGAACCCATGTTGACCGGTGTTGTGTAGTTCATTTGTCTCCATGAATGTTGAAATTTTGCTTCGCAGGACTCGCTCAAAAACTTTAATGATGTGAGAGGTTAGAGCTACCGGGCAGTAGTTTTTTGGTAGTGCTTTACTCCCTCCTTTATGCAGTGGGGCAATTATAGCGTTTTTCAAGCTATCTGGTATGTCACCAGTGTCTAGACTCCTTCTCCACATTATAGCCAGGGGTTTTGAGAAGTTTTCCTTACATTTTTTCATTAGGATCGAATTCCAAGAGTCCGGGTCTGGTGCCGAGTGGGATGGCATGTTGGAAATGGCCTCTTCTATGTCTTTTGGACCGAAATCAATATCCAGCATCTGAGGGGTTTCCGTGGGGGAGGTTTTCCATGAAAAATATATTTTGGTCTCTGATGACTTTTGTTTCATCAGGCTCACTGAATGCCATTTCATACTGCCTGCTTAAGAGTTCGCTCATTTCCTTTTTGTCCCCTGTGAAAGAGCCGTCCCCTTTGCTCAGTGGGCCGATGTTTGATGTTGTTTTAGCCTTTTGTTTGGCGTATGAAAAGAAGTATTTGGAATTTTCCTTTATACCTGCAATAGCTTTCCTCTCCTCTTCCATATGTTGTAGTTCATATGATATTCTTAGCCTTTGTTCAATTTCCACAATTTCTCTATCTATTTCGACCTTTTGCCTATCCTGTAGATTTTGATGTGTGCGTCTTTGTGTGAGTAATTTTCTTCTTCTGTACAGCCTCCTCCTTTCCCGATCTTGTTTGCTTCTTCGTTTTGTTTGTCTTGCAGGTATATGGTGGCTACAGATTTGGGTCATGGTTTCTGTTATTAAGACTAGACATTCTGCTGGTGTCAGGTTATCCATTAAATCTTCCCAGTCTATTTCCTCCATTTCTTGATTTACCTCTTCCCACCTAATGTTTTTGTTATTGAAGTTAAATTTACTGAAGGGGCCGGTTTTTTGTTCTCGATTCTGAGGTTGTCTGTACACTTTCTAAGGTTGTTTTGATCTCAATTAATTTATGATCTGAGTATGTTGTGTCCGATATGTTAATGCTGTGTACTAGAGAGTCGTTTGTTAGTGAAGACCAGGTCTAAGATATTGTTTTCCCGTGTGGGTTCAGCAATATGTTGGGTAAGACTAAAAAATCACAAAGTTCAAAAAGCTCTCTCGTATTAGTATTTGCTTCTCCGGTGTTATTTGCCACTAACTGGTTTTCTAGTTGTCTCCATTTAATGTTTGGTAGGTTAAAGTCTCCTAGCCATATAATATTTGGTGTTGGGTTCCCCAGGGTTTCCACTTCTGATTTTATTTTGTTGAGCTGGGTTTTGAATTCTTCTCGGGATGAGTCTGGAGGCCTGTATGTAACAATAACTGCTAAATTTAGGGATTCTATTTTAACTCCAAGTATTTCCACCACATCATTACTGTTATTTAGGAATTCAGTACATATCAGTGAGTCCTGTATGTACAAGGCTACACCCCATGTGAGTCCTGAAGGCCCCCTTCTCTGAAACCAAATGCATCATTCCTTTTTGGTGTAATAGTAATGTTCTGCGAGCTGAAATCAAACCCTCATGAGACACCACAGTCTATTTATAAAGGCTGTTAACCCTGACCAGATAGCATTACAACACCAACATAGGTGGAATAGGCCTGCCAACCTGGAAGGTGCCATATTAAACCCGCTGCAGGTTAGGTAGGGACACCACTTGAAAAAAAGCGAGCCTTTGACGCTACCTCCTGGGTGGCATGGAAACGCGTCAAAACCACACACACACACACACACACACACACACACAAAATACGGCGAACGGAAACGAGCCAGCATATATATATATATTTGTTTTGACAGCAACCTAAATGTGTACATTTTTCGATAGAAAAATGTCTCCGTCGAAGCCGGATTTCTCCATACAATGATGGCTCTGTACCAGTGATGTACTTTTCATTATATTCTGGCAACTAGTAGACGATTTGGTTCAGCTTAGGAAGGACGTTTACCCATTAACAGGCTACAGACTATCTCAATTAATCCTTTTAGCTTCCATATATCTTTCCTCAGCTTCATAAAATCGTCTAAATGCAGCTGAAATCAAAATAATACAAAAGACGTCGCCGGTACAGAAGGGGTTAAGAGCTAATGGTCACGTGACACCAGGACTATTATATTCGATTTATCTTAAGGGGGGGGGGGGGTGACCTGCTATTTTTCTCTCTCTCTGGGTTGTATCCATTCGGTCCCATGCAGCCTACTGTTTTAAGAAGTTTATCCCTCCCTATTCAGGTGTCGATTTATACCTGGCGAGCGATAGCGAGCCACCATATTTTGGATAATGAGTTTGACAGTTGGCTAAATGTTTTGACATTTTAGACAAATGTCTCCGCAAGCCGGATCTCACAAAAAATGCTGGCTCGCTATCGCTCGCCAGGGAAAAACCGACACCGGGATGGGGTAAATGTCTGAATGGAGCCGAATGGAAACAACCAAGAAAGATAAAAACAAAAGCAGGTCACCCCCCTTAACCTTTCGGAATGTGATCGTGTTGTCTTAATTGCTTAGTCGTTACAAGGATTTTTACACTCAACTAAATTGGTAATTATGATTGTGTGTGTGTGTGTGTGTGTGTGTGTGTGTGTGTGTGTGTGTGTGTGTGTGTGTGTGTGTGTGTGTGTGTTTTTTTTTAAAGGGGAGATGGGTCGTTTTTCTGGGCCCCCTTCTCCCTCATGCTTAGCCCCTTTAGTTTTCAGATTTTAAGACGTTCAGCCCATTAGTTTGGCGATTTTAAGACCTTTCGCTCCCTTTCTTTGTCAATTTAGGTGTGGATTTTCTTCCTGGCGAGCGATAGCGAGCCTGCAATTTAGGAGGAACCGAAAAATGTACAAATACAGTATATCTTTATGGGGGATCCTGTTTATATATATATATATACTGTATATATACAGTATATAATTATATACCCGGTATATATATATATATATATAAACTGCCGTGGTGTAATTGATTAAAGCGTCGGCTATCGTCCTGATGGTCGACGGTTCGATCCCCACTGAGAGATTAGAAACATTTAGTGGCTCACGTGTATTTGTGATATATTCTCAATATATATATATATATATATATATATATATATATATATATATATATATATATATATATATATTATATATATATATATATATATAGTATATATATATATATATTATATATATATATATATATATATATATATATATAGCCACTACCCCATTGAGACACTGCCACTCTCCCAGCTGTGTGACATTTAAACTCTCTATAAAACATCGGGAGCTCCACAGGAAAGTTGAGCCTGTGTGTGCTAGTTCTTAATACCGTAATAATTAAACCAACCTCTCACGTGTACAGGCAGGGAAGACAGTTATGTTAGTCTTGGGTATATTTAGACCATTTTGTGAAGTTTAGGAAGGATCTGTGGTAGTAAAAAGGGTTAAGTGAGATAGTTGGAAGCTTGTTGATTGCTAGGGGCCCATTTTAAGGGGAGGTTTTTAGTTTGTTTTCTACTCATCCAGCAATCTTAAAATTTCACCCCCTTGACCCTCTTTCAAGATAAATTCGTACATTTTTCGGTAGAAAAATTTCCCGGCTGAAAGCCGGTTCCTCTTATATTACAGGCTCGCTATCGCTCGCCAGGATAACATCGACACCTAAATGGCACGAAAGGTCTTAAAATTGACAGAAATGGGTCGAAAGTTCTTAAAATCGTCAAAATAATGGGGCGAACGTGGTTAAAATCTCAAAAGCAATGGGGCTAAACATGAGGGAGAAAGGGGTCAAGAGAAAAAAATCCCTCGAGTGGATAATCTCCCCTTAAGCGAGATAGTTGGAAGCTTGTTGATTGCTAGGGGCCCATTTCAAGCTGAATCAAACACCCCCCATCTCTAATAGTTAGCCACACTATAGCTACAAGGACGTCACCGGTACAGAAGGGGTTAATACCGTGCTAAGTAAGCCAACCTCTCACGTGTACAGGCAGGAAGGAAAGTCATGTTAGTCTCTTCCTGTCGTGGCTACGTGTTCATTGGCTTAGTTCTTTATCTTTTAAGGATTTTGTTAATAATTTCCTCCCTAGACCTCCAGAAAGATTGAAAAATACCCCCAAGACCCCTATTTAAGATAAATGTGTACATTTTTCGATAGAAAAATGTCCCGGCCAAAGGCCGGTTCCTCTTGAATTTCAGGCTCGCTATCGCTCGCCAGGAGAAAATGGACACCTAAATGACACGAAAGGTCTTAAAATTGACAGAAAAGGGGCGAAACATCTTAAAATCGCCAAACTAATGGATCGACCGTCTTACAATCTCAAAAGCAATGGGGCTAAACATGAGGGCGAAAGGGGTCCAGAAAAAACAATCCCTCTGCCCTTAAGAAAACGCCGTGCTAACTAAACCAACCTCCCCCGTGGTACACAGGCAGGAAGGTAAGGTATGTTAAGTCTTCCTGTCGTGGCTACGTGTTTATTGGCTTAGTTCCTTATCGTTTAACCCCTTCTGTACCGGCTACGTCTATTGTACTTTATTCTGGCTATTGTTAGACGAGGTGTTATGTAGTTTAATAAGGGCCTCCACCAATATCAGGTGCTAAGTATCTCTTAAGGGGAGGTATTTAGTTTGTTCCCATAGACCTCCATCAAGCTTAAAATTACATCCCCTTGAGTCCCTTTCAAGATAAATTTGTATATTTTTCGGTAGAAAAATGTCCCGGCCGAAGGCCGGTTCCTCTTAAATTACAGGCTCGCTGTCGCTCGCCAAGATAAAATCGACACCTGAATTGCACGAAAGGTCTTAATATGGGGTGAAAGTTCTTAAAATCGCTAAACTAATGGGGCAAACGTTTTATAATATCAAAAGCAATGGGGCTAATCATGAGGGAGAAAGTGGTCAAGAAAAAAATCCCTCAAGTGGAGATCTCCCCTTAACCCTTTGCACTGCCACAGATACTTCTTAAACTGCCCAAAACCGTCTAAACACAGCTACAATAAACCGTCTAAACACAGCTACAATAAACCGTCTAAACACAGCTACAATAAACCGTCTAAACACAGCTACAATAAACCGTCTAAACACAGCTACAATAAACCGTCTAAACATAGCTACAATAAACCGTCTAAACATAGCTACAATAAACCGTCTAAACATAGCTACAATAAAAACGAAAATACGTCGCCGGTACAGAAGGGGTTAAGGGTGTTGTTAATAGTGTCCTCCCTAGACCTCCAGCAAGATTGGAAAATACCCCGAAGACCCCTTTTTCAAGATAAATGTGTACATTTTTCGGTAGAAAAAGGCCGGTTCCTCTTGAATTCCAGGCTCGCTATCGCTCGCCAGGACAAAATAGACACCTAAATGGCACGAAAGGTCTTAAAATTGACAGAAAAGGGGGCGAAAAATCTTAAAATCGCCAAACTAATGGATCATATTTTTTCACCAACTAACTTTACTTCTAATCTCAAAAGCAAAACATGGGGCAAAACATGAGGGAGAAAGGGGTCCAGAAAAAATCCCTCGCGTGGAAATCTGCCCTTAACACCGTGCTAATGACCCCCCCCCCCCCCCATGTGCACAGGCAGGCAAGAAAGTCCTGTTACGCTTCCTGCCGCCTGTACCCAGTTAAGGAGGGATGGGCGTATTTGTTTGCACATGTCTTTATTGTTAATTATTTTGTTTATAGTTGCTTCCTTAACCCTCCAAATAGATAGAGAAATTTAAAAAAAAAAAACGTACACACACACACTCATGACCCCCATTTAAGATAAATTTGTACATTTTTCGATAGAAAAATTTCCAGGCCGAAGGCCAATTGCTATTAAATTACAAGCTCGCTAAAATATATGTGGATATCCGACCATTAGAATAGTTTCAGATCCACGACATTTCACTCAATATAAAAACAGGGAAAACCATGGCTCATTATAAAGCTACGACGCTGCTTGTAACACGCAGCAAGAGAGAGTGTTGGCAGAGACAATTAAGGGGGGAGGGGCCTATTTATTGGTTCATTTATGTAGCTTTTAGTATTTGTTGTTTAGTTGCCTCTCTAGACCTCTATCAAACTTGAAATAACACCCTCTCAAGATCCTCCTTCAAGATAAATTTGTACATTTTTCGATAGAAAAATGTCTCGGCCAATGGCCGGTTCCTCTTAAATTACAGGCTCGCTTTCGCTCGCCTGGGAAAAAATCGACACCTAAATGACACGAAAAGTCTATTGACATAGAAATGGGGTGAAAAATCTTTAATTCGCCAAACTAATTATGATAAAGAGTTGCTGGAACTCCTGCTCCATTTGTCTGGCTTCCCTCACTATTTCTGTTTGTGTCTCATCTACGTGGAGAGTGATCTAGCTAGCTCTCACAAACATCTCCTCCTATTAATTTCAGTACACTAAACAAGCACACCACACTTCCTTCCAATACACCAACAAAGAAAGACGACACAAATAGTTTAACTGACGACTGTCGTTCTTTCAACTTTGGGAGAGACACTTGTTGGAGGCAGCTTTGCCTTTTGTCTCTTTCATACACAGAGAAAAAAAGTAAGATATGCAGAACTCCTTCAATAATTTATTGTTGCGCCTTACTTCAGTAGATTATTAAGTCAAGAAAATTGTCTAATGATGAAGGGGTAACTAATGTATTGTGTGTGCCTTACCTCAGTAGATTATTTACTCAAGAAAATGGTGTACTGGTGAAGGGGTTACAAATGTATTGTGTGTGCCTTACCTCAGTAGATTATAAACTAAAGAAAATGGTCTAATGATGAAGGGGTAACTAATGTATTGTTGTGTGGCTTACCTCAATAGAACATAAACTAAAGAATATGGTGTAATGTTTAAGGGGTTACTACTCTATTGTTGTGTGGCTTACCTCTGGGTGGTCCTTGACTGGGACGTACACCTTGTCTGAGAGTGTGACGGGGGGTCCAGCAGGTTCAGGCAGGGATAGAGGCTCCTTCTGTCCTCCATTGATGTGGAACAGGTTGGCGCGCACTTTGTTGATCTCTGAAAACATAAACAACAACATTTTAATAATTTAACCCCACTAAATATATTCTCTATCTCTGGAAACATAATTACCATCATTTTAACAATTTAGAGCCCAATAATATTTGTTCTTTAGTCCCTGTAATATTTTGACTTTAGTCCCAATACTATCTTCTATCTACACTCGCACTTTGTTGATCTGTACAAACATAAATACCATAATTTGTACACTTTAGTCCCAATAATATCTTCTCTCTACACATTACCCCGTGAAACAAAGTTAATATATATTATATTATAACAGTTATTGTTTACTAGGGGAGACAACCTTATACAAATCGGGTGGATGGGACTCGTCAGCCTTGGTCGGCGACATGTCTAGGGAATAAACCTTATGCAAATTACCGATGGGCGGCGCGCTCATCGGTGCCACTTGCAGGTAGGAAACTGTACATTAGATAGATACACTAGATAGATACACTAGATAGATAGATGGACAGAGAAACGAACTACCACACAATATGATGATGATAGAGAGGAGAGACACGAGAGGACCAGAGATTCAGAGAGGAGAGAAGAGAGAGAGAGGAGCTGGAGAGAGAAGAGAGAGGAAATAGAGAGAGGATAGAGAGAGAGAGAGAGAGAGAGAGAGAGAAGAGAGAGAGAGAGAGAGACAGAGGGAGAGAGAGAGAGAGAGATAGGAGGAGAGAGAGAGAGAGAGATGAGGAGAGAGAGAGGAGAGGAGACGAGAGAGAGAGAGCTTGAGAGAGAGAGATGCAGAGAGAGAGAGGAGAGAGAGAGATAGAGAGAGAGAGGGAGGAGAGGAGAGCGAGAGATGAGAGGAAGAGAGAGGAGAGAGAGAGAGAGAGAGAGGGAGAGAGAGAGAGAGAGAGAGAGAGAGAGAGAGAGAGAGAGAGAGGCGACGAGAGAGAGAGAGAGAGAGAGAGAGAGAAGGGAGAGAGAGAGAGAGGAGAGAGAGAGGAGAGATCAGAGAGAGAGAGAGAGAGAGAGAGAGAGAGAGAGAGAGAGAGAGAGAGAGAGAGAGAGAGAGAGAGAGAGAGAGAGAGAGAGAGAGAGAGAGAGAGAGAGCCGAGGACACTAATTGATTAACCTACAACCCAGATCATAGCCTACATACATACATATAGCACCACCCCGTCCCGTCTCATTAACACTTTACATAAACATTACTTTCTTACCGGTACCGGATGGGCGTATTTATTTGCTCATTTATATATATACCGGTATATATATAACTGTATAGATATATATATATATTTATTCTATATATATATATATATATATTATATATATATTATATATATATATATATATATATATATATATATATATCTATATATATATATATATATGCCTATATATATTCTAGTTTCCTGTCTTGACCCCCCTCAAGCTTAACCTCCCCCCCACCCCCAAGACATATTTGTAAATTTTCGCTAGCACCGGTTTCTCTTAAGTTACAAGCTCGCTATCGCTCGCCAGGAAATTAATCGACACTTAAATGACACGAAGTCTTACTATTGACAAAGAAATGGGGTGAAAAGTCTTAAAATCGCCAAACTAATGGGCCAAACGTCATATAATCTGAAAACAAATGGGGCTAAACATGAGGGAGAGAGGGGACCAGCAAAACGACCCCTCTGCCCTTAACCCAGACATGAAGGGCCAAATGGACACGAGAAACTCATACCGGTTCTCAAGGAGTCCATAGCAGTTTTCAGATTTTAAGATGTTCGGCCCTTTAGTTTAAGATGTTCGGCCCTTTAGTTTAAGATGTTCGGCCCTTTAGTTTAAGATGTTCGGCCCTTTAGTTTAAGATGTTCGGCCCTTTAGTTTAAGATGCTCAGCCCTTTAGTTTAAGATGTTCGGCCCTTTAGTTTAAGATGTTCGGCCCTTTAGTTTAAGATGTTCGGCCCTTTAGTTTAAGATGTTCGGCCCTTTAGTTTAAGATGTTCGGCCCTTTAGTTAAGATGTTCGGCCCTTTAGTTTAAGATGTCCGGCCCTTTAGTTTAAGATGTTCGGCCCTTTTAAGATGTTCGGCCCTTTAGTTTAAGATGTTCGGCCCTTTAGTTTAAGATGTTCGGCCCTTTAGTTTAAGATGTTCGGCCCTTTAGTTTAAGATGTTCGGCCCTTTAGTTTAAGATGTCCGGCCCTTTAGTTTAAGATGTCCGGCCCTTTAGTTTAAGATGTTCGGCCCTTTAGTTTAAGATGTTCGGCCCTTTAGTTTCTCGATTTTAAAGTCTTTCACCACATTTATTTGACAATATTTAGAAATTTTGTGCCAATTAGGCGTCGATTCTTTCCTGGCGAGCGATAGCGAGCCTGTAATTTAAGAGGCCTGTACATTTTTTTACAATTTTTTTTGTTTACAAATGTATCTTGAAATAGGGGTCTAGGGGGTGTAATTTTAATATATATTAATAAATATATAGAATAGAAAATATATAGACCAAAATATATAGACCAAAAACCAAACACTATCCCCTTAAGTAAGTACACAACAATAAACAAACACAAACGTCTACAATAAGATACTTTATTAACATATATAGGTCAGCTTAAAACAGGATTATAACTTATTGTCTAATATATGCATTTGGCCGCGGGGTCTGTGCGGGGGTAGGAGGACTGAGGGCGGAAGGTTACATTAAAAACTAGACCCATGAGAGCAGTGGTCGGGGTGTGGGTGTGGTGTGTGGGTGTGGTGTGGCTGGGGTGTGGGTGTGGTGTGGCCTGGGTGTGGTGTGGGGGGCCGTGGTGTGGGGGGCCGTGGTGTAGGGGTGTAGTGGGCGGGGTGTAGTGGGCGTGGTGTAGGGGGTGTGGGTGTGGTATGGACGTGGTGTGGGTGTGGTATGGACGTGGTGTGGGGTGTGTGGCCGTGGTGTGGGGTGTGTGGGTGGGATGTGTTATGGGTGTGGGTGGACCATGGGTAGCTAACCTCTACCTCAGTCACATTATCTAACAGCCAACACCATCCAATACATCAACGTCATTCATAGCATCCAACACATTCATACCATCCAACACATTCATAGCATCCAACACATTCATACCATCCAACACATTCATAGCATCCAAAAACATCATCCATCATACCATCCAACACATTCATAGCATCCAACACATTCATAGCATCCAACACATTCATAGCATCCAACACATTCATAGCATCCAACACATTCATAGCATCCAACACATTCATAGCATCCAACACATTCATAGCATCCAACACATTCATAGCATCCAACACATTCATAGCATCCAACACATTCATACCATCCAACACATTCATAGCATCCAACACATTCATAGCATCCAACACATTCATAGCATCCAACACATTCATAGCATCCAACACATTCATAGCATCCAACACATTCATAGCATCCAACACATTCATAGCATCCAACACATTCATAGCATCCAACACATTCATAGCATCCAACACATTCATACCATCCAACACATTCATAGCATCCAACACATTCATAGCATCCAACACATTCAACAATATACTCGGTTTGATGTTTCCCAGCTGATGGTAAATTGAATCCTTTAGCATCTGGTTTGTTTTATTATTACTGGAACATATGATACTGTTATGTCTGTGCGTCATATTATTGCCAAGTTTTCATAATTAGCAACCTATTTCGCCACAATCATGGTAATACTGTAATTAGGATGGAGAGATAGCAACTTATCATCAGCTGGGAACAAAACTGAGCACAGTATAGCAACACATTTTTGATAAACCACAGATTAACCCTTTCACGCACAGGACGCCATTTGAGCCTATTCTGGGATACTTTAAAGCCTTTGTGACCATCAGGGGTATTATAAACCTTTAGTTTAGTTACTTCAACCTCTGCCGTTGTCTTTGAGTTAGCTGTGGGCAGAAAACTAATTTTGGAGAGGTAATTATACGATTGAGGTAACTATTCCTGATTGCTAATCGCCCACACGTGCATGAAAGGGTTAAGTTAGATAAACCACAATATAAGTATTGTGATTTAATATGCTATCAACATTAAGGAACCTTTTGAACACCAAATAGCTATCTTAAAAGCTGACAGGGTTAATGAATTTTGGGAAGAGTTAGAGGACGTGGGTACAATGAGAAGTGGAGGTTGTAGCCAAGATCGTAGTGGAGGGAGTGAGTGAGGGAGGGAGTGAGGGATTGAGTGAGTGAGTGGGTGAGGGAGTGGGTGAGGGAGTGATAAGATATGAGAGAGTGAGTGAGTCCAAGAGGGAGAGCTGCAGACAAAGAGAGAGAGAGGGGGGGGGGGGGGGTATCCAGCCTCAGGACTCATCATACAAACAGATTAAGGGGGGTCACCTGTTTTTTGTTTTGTTATCTTTCTCTCCTTTTCTCTCTATCCCTGGCTTGTATCCATTCGGCCCCATTCAGCCAACTGTTTTAAGACGTTTACCCCCATCCAGGTGTCGATTTCTTCCTGGCGAGCGATAGCGAGCCAGCATTGTATGGAGAAATCCGGCTTGGCCGGAGACATTTTTCTATCGAAAAATTTATAAATTTAGCTTGCTGTCAAAACGAAAATATATACTGTATATCCTGGCTCGCTACCGCTCGCCAGGAAAATATTGACACCTGGATGGGGGGTAAACGTCTTAAAACAGTAGGCTGAATGGGGCCAAATGGATACAAGCCAAAGAAAGAGGGAGAAAATAAATTAAAAGCGAGGTGGGCTCCCTTAAACTGATGTAAGATTGTTGAGGACGTGTGTATGTGGGGTGGTAGTAGAGGTACGCCTTGGTGTTGGTGGTTAGGGGGCGGCTTGCCAGGTTTACGTCATCACCACTACCATCTTCACCACCAATACCTCCACCACTACCACCACCACTACCACCATCCTCTCACCTTACCTCCACCACTACCACCTCCACCACCATCAGTACCGCCACCACTACCACCACCATCACCACCACTACTACCACCATCACTTTTATTTTATACATTAACTGTTAAGCTTCCAATGAACCCAAATAAGATTACGAAACTCCACCAATTAATCCAGTGGACTGTAGGTAAATAATGAAGCAATATTGTACACTACATCACGCCAACATCCAATATTGTACACTACATCACGCCAACATCCAATATTGTACACTACATCACGCCAACATCCAATATTGTACACTACATCACGCCATCCAATATTGTACACTACATCACGCCAACATCCAATATTGTACACTACATCACGCCAACATCCAATATTGTACACTACATCACGCCAACATCCAATATTGTACACTACATCACGCCAACATCCAATATTGTACACTACATCACGCCAACATCCAATATTGTACACTACATCACGCCAACATCCAATATTGTACACTACATCACGCCAACATCCAATATTGTACACTACATCACGCCAACATCCAATATTGTACACTACATCACGCCAACATCCAATATTGTACACTACATCACGCCAACATCCAATATTGTACACTACATCACGCCAACATCCAATATTGTACACTACATCACGCCAACATCCAATATTGTACACTACATCACGCCAACATCCAATATTGTACACTACATCACGCCAACATCCAATATTGTACACTACATCACGCCAACATCCAATACTGTACACTACATCACGCCAACATCCAATATTGTACACTACATCACGCCAACATCCAATATTGTACACTACATCACGCCAACATCCAATATTGTACACTACATCACGCCAACATCCAATATTGTACACTACATCACGCCAACATCCAATATTGTACACTACATCACGCCAACATCCAATATTGTACACTACATCACGCCAACATCCAATATTGTACACTACATCACGCCAACATCCAATATTGTACACTACATCACGCCAACATCCTATATTTTGTATTGTGTAACAAGAATAACCACTGATTATTATTATTTATCCAGCACAACACCAGGCAGCCATACTCTTGCTCAAAAGGTAATGTTAACCATCCACATACACACACAATATAACCCCTCATTACCCCAGGCATCTTGGTCACACACACACAGACAAAGACACACACAACAGACATACACACACACACACCTCAGCCGGATATACGCTTGTTCCAAAGGTAATGTTAACTACCCACATACACACACATATAACCCCTCATTACCCAGGCATCTTGGCCCCCCCACCACACACACACACACACACGCACACGCACACGCACACACACGCACACACACACACCAGGAAACCATACGCTTGTTCCAAAGGTAATGTTAACTACCCACATACACACACACACATATACCCCTCATTACCCCAGACATCTTGGCCACTCCCCCCCTCCCACACACACACACACACCTTAGCCGGATATAAACTGACACATGTACAAACATTAACATGTTCAGTACCGGTACCGTCCTTTTAATTTTCTTCAGCCTCTTAATAGACGATTGTATTCAGTTTAAGAAGGACCTCCAGCTATCTTAACTATCTTAATTAACCCTCTTTCTTGCCATAGATCCTCCCTAAGCTTCACACAATCGTCTATAATGATACCTAGACACAATATAAAAGTCGTCGCTGGTACCGAAGGGGTTAACATGCAAAGAAGGATGACTTAATAATAATGTTAGGGTCATTATCATGTTAGGGTCATTATCATGTTAGGGTCATTATCATGTTCACCATATATAAGGCCAGAGGGTCGGACCAGTGTAACGCCAGGATGATGATGATGAAATATATAGACTCCCACTGCTACAAGTTAAAGAGCTATTATTTGATTTTTCGTCTATATATTTATTTATTAATATGTTTTTGAGTTTCCTCGCTAGACCTCCATCAAGCTTAGAAAATCACCCCCTCGACCCCCTTTCAAGATAAATTTGTACATTTTTCGCTAGAAAAATATCCCGGACAATTCCTTCTAAAATTAGAGATTCGCTTTCGCTCGCCAGGAAGAAATGGACACCTAAAGGGCAGGAAAGGTTTTAATATTGACTATAAAAATGAGACAAACGGTCTCAAAATCGACAAAATAACGAAACGAACGTCTTAAAACCCTAAAACTAACATGCTAAACATGAGGGAAAAGGGGGTCCAGAAAAAACGAGTATTACCCCCTTAAGCCGGTATCACACGAGAGCTTTTATAGTCAACATTCGATGATCAACAATTTTCTGGCAACATTTCCGGAATATTTTGCACTGATATCGGAACTAGACTGATGATAGATGAATTTAGGCAACCAAAATATTGTATATATTGACCACATAAACTGCCCGACCACCCGACCAGTGTTAAGGATAAATGTTGACGGATTTCTCCATACAATGCTGGCTCGCTATCGTTCGCCAGGAAGAAATTGACACCTGGATGGGGA